>JACEGR010010528.1:0-18641 GCA_014170235.1 Listronotus bonariensis
GGAAAAAACTCCTTCCTGCTTGCAATTTCCTTGCAATGCAAAGTACGAAAGTACCATCTCTCGGAACACTGTCCAACTTGGAGACACTACACTAGCCGAAGATATTTCTTTCAAAGCTAAGTGAGATCACCTACCGCAGACCGCTCTCGAATTATTTTTGTCTAGTGGCTTTAGACGATAAAAAGCGAAGGTATCGCAGAAACGTAGTAGTTTATTGTCCATTACGCCATCTATCGGTATGTCAAAAAAACTATTAAATATATATTCGATTTTCGAAGTGACTAGGGGCACGTTGATGTGCCGCGATTATTTTTACCGGGCACGTGTATGACGTCACTACTGTCTACTATCCTTATTTTTACTATATTCTCCCTTCTTTTTCCACTAAATTCCTGATATAACACTAAATTGGCACACAATATTTCATTTTACATTAAAAAATCTTTTTAAAACCTGTTTTTTACTGATTATAAGCCTTTCTTTATTAATATAATAAGAGGTTTGCTTTAAATCAAGTCGCCAAGTCAAGTGTTTGAAACCACTATACACATAGGTGTATGCATGGTTGCAGCGTTTTGGGCGTAAAAAATTAAAATTTAATAAAAAACGAATAAAATATTGTATGCCAATTTATTGTTATATCAAGAATTTCGTGCAAAAAGAAGGCCAAATTAAGGATAGTTTGAATTTCAAATTTGATGATGAATAATGGCACGCTCAGTAGTGACGTCATACACGTGCCGGTAAAAAAATAATCGCGGCACATCAACGTGCCCCTAGTCACTTCGTAATATTTTTATTAACACGTCTTTAAAACTTTTAATAAAGTTTTAAACAAAATGTTTACAGCTCCTAACAGTCTACTTGAATATCTTGCCTTCTCGACTAGCCATCACAATTAATCACACAACACACACTTATTAGGTAATGAATACATTTAATTATGTCTATTAAAAAACTCTTTTCTTTAAAAAAGACCATCATTTTATTTTTATTCGCTCCAAAATACATAATAAACATTTTGTTTGACCTAATTTTTATTTGCATGATTTTTAACAATAAAATGTTATGAAAAGGCCATTTCCTTTAAATTATGTAAAAAAACATAAAATAATGTTGTTTAGCTGCCATTATAAATAAAACAGATCAAAAAAATTGCTTTAATGTTAGTTAAATACCAATGTTAATAATATGGTTTAAAAAGTATGAATATGCGTTGAAGGTTTGCCTTCAAAAATCCAATATTTATTTGCCTGCAACAAAAACGCGTGTTTTATTTAATCAGGATTGGTATGCCGCCATTTTTGCAATTCGCCTGCATGTAATATTTATTGGCAATTAAGTGTTTATTTAGGGTTGAGTTTTTAATGCGTATAAGATGTTGGCATAATATTGCTACCAATTGCCAATGCTTTACCATCGATGCCAATATGAAAAATGTACATTGCCGGCAAATAGTGTTTGCTGGGCTGTTCCGTAAAACCTCGTATAAAAACACGTGCCTTCGTTTTTATACCTTTATTAACAATGTAACGTAACTATGGTTACAATAATGGCAAAATCTTAAATTGTCAATATCTTGTAGTTTACAGCACAAAAGTCGAATCTGTACTAACTGATCGGAGGTTTCCCGTCGCCCTTTTATAGTATGGTGGAAGAGTAAAGAATGATCTAGAATCTTCGAGAAATATCGTGAAAATTCCATAGTACAAGATGGCATAAAAGTTCTTAATGGATAATTCGGGCGTTTTCGGAAACCTTTGAAAGTGATGAAAGAACTTGGAAAAATTAAGGTAAATTATTTAAATAAACTAACAAACTAAATTAAATGATCCTAACTCTCTAAAATTCTATAACCTAAACACATTTTTGAAAGTCTGTCACATTGCCCCCTTCCGAGTTTTGATCGTCTCGATCAAGTATCTTCACTGTCTTGATAACGGCTTAGCCTTTCTAGATGTACTACTTTCATCTTTGCCTGTGGACTCTTCTGTATACGGTACACCAGATCATTAAGCCGTGTCACCACTTTATATGGTCCCTCCCATGACTTCTGTAGTTTCGGTGAACGCCCCTTGGTTCTTCTCGGATTGTATAACCAAACTTTTTCACCGACGACGAATCGCTGATGGTTAGCTTTCAAGTCATAGCGGGATTTCATACGGTCACTTCCTTTTGTAACTTAATACGCACCTCTTCATGTATCCTCTGTAGCTGTTTACTTAGTTGACTTACATAGTCTTCTGCTGGTTCTTCATTGGTGGAAGGTCGTCCTGTAAGCAAGTCAACTGGAAGGCATATTTCCGCTCCGAAAATTACTTTAGCAGGTGTTTCACCAGTAGTTTCGTGAATTGCGGAGCGGTATGCTAATAAAAACGGCTGTATATCCCAGTCACTTTGTTAGTCATTTACTTTAATTTTCAGGTAGTTATCAAGTTTTCTGTTAAATCGCTCTACCATACCATCGGCCCAGTACCCTTTATGTCTTGGAGATTTGGAGGCTATTTTCTGATATGGTGGCCTTTCCAAATTTTCTGTCTTAAGTTTGATAATGTCTCCAAAATCTGGATCTTCTAGTTGTTCTTTGGCTAAGATCTTAGGATCCCATTCTTGAGAGCACTGGAGACGTATTCTTCGGCAGTGAAATTCATCAGGATCTTCATGTTCTTCTCGTCTGGCTTTACAATCGTCCGGGCAAGGTCGTCTTGATAAAGCGTCAGCATTCTTATGGTTCAGTCCCCTTCGATGTTCAATTTTGAAATCATATTCTTGAATGCGTTGTAGCCATCGTGCTATCTGACCTTCAGGGTTCTTGAACTGAAGCAACCTTTTAAGTGATGCATGATCCGTTCTTAAGTGGAATTTCTGGCCATACAGGTATTTATGAAAATGCTCCTAAGATTTGACAATAGCTAAAAGTTCTTTTCTAGTGACACAATAATTTCTTTCAGGTTTGGACATTACTTTGCTAAAATAGGCTATAACTTTTTCTTGGCCATCTTGAATCTGTGACAAAATTCCACCAATAGCAGTGTTGCTTGCATCAGTGTCCACAATAAATGTTTGATTTGGTTGTGGATATGACAACACCGGGGGATTGCACAGGGCTTTCTTTAGGTGTATAAAAGCTGCTTGACATCTTCAGTCCATTCATAGCTGTTGTTGTTTTCCGTAAGGCGATGTAATGGTCTAGCAATATCGGCAAACCCATGTATGAACCGTCTGTAATAGGTACACAGTCCCAGAAAACTTCTAATTTCATGCTTGTTCTTTGGTATAGGCCAGTTCTGGATAGCTTCTGTCTTCTCTGGATCGGTTCTTACTCCATCTTCTGTAATTATATGCCCCAGGTACTTGACTTCTTTCTGGAACAGGTGACATTTCTTTGGGCTAAGCTTCAGCTGGGCGGATCTAAGCTTTTGAAAAACCTCTTCAACATTTTTCAGGTGGTCATCAAATGTTTTTCCAGGAATTATTATGTCATCAAGGTATACTAAGCATGTTTTCCACGTTAGTCCCCGTAGTGTTAACTCCATCAAACGTTCAAATGTAGCAGGGGCATTGCATAGTCCAAAGGGCATAACATTAAATTGCCACAGTCCGGTCCCGGTCGAGAAAGCAGATTTTTCCTTGTCTTCCGGATGAAGTTCTACTTGCCAATAGCCACTTTTTAGGTCTAATGTGGAAAACCATTTTGACCCCGTCAGTGTGTCTAGGGTATCGTCAATTCTTGGTAGTGGAAAACTGTCCCTCTTCGTGACATCATTCAGTCTTCGGAAATCAACACAAAATCTTGTGGAACCATCTTTCTTCTTAACTAGGACTACTGGAGATGACCATGGGCTCTGGGATGGTTCTATGATGCCTTGATTTTGCATGTCTTCAAGTAACTTTTCAACTTCTTTCTTGGCTAAAGGAATTCTTCTGGGTGGTTGTTTTATCGGTGATGCGTCTCCAGTGTTTATTCGATGTTGAACTACACTGGTTTTACCCAAATCTTTTTCGGATAAAGAGAAAACATCTTGATTTCTTCTTAAAGGTTCTTCCAGCATAGATACTTGGACTGGGTCTAACAAGGATTTTGATGAAATCACCAGGTCTTGTAGAGCATCAGGTAGTTTACGTGTGGAGACTTCTGCAGGTGTGGTACAGGGATAGGTAACAATCATAGCAGCAGGTTGACAGGTACCGATTTTGTCACACATTTTAACCTGTTGAGGGAAATCTTTCAGGTTCATCATTCTCACAAATACCATATTTCCTTTGGTTTGCGCCAAAGTTCTTGCTGGTAGAATTCCTTTAGCGTATAACGGACAATTTTCTACTGGTTCGACTAAAACGATTTCACCTTCTTCTGAGTCTTCAAACCTTGCTTGTATGATGCTTTCTGAGTTTGGCGGTAGAATGACATCTTCTGTGAGGATAACTTCTCGAATCGAAGCTTCACTACTCCGTGGTAATCTCATTACAATCTCTTCATTATTTGTTCGCAGTACCCGTTGTGGAAGGTCTAGTACAAACTTCTGATTCTCCATAATGTCAAGGCCAAGGATAACTTCGTCCAGGATGTCGGCAACAAACACGACGTGGATAAATGTGGTTGTTCCTAGAGTTATTCTGGCTTCATGCATGCCTTTAACTGGTATAACTTCTCCATTAGCAGTTTCCAAAGGTAATTTTTTACAGGGCGGTATATTTTACAGTGAGCTACGATGTTCGGCTTCACGATGGTATGTGTGGAACCAGTATCTAGTACCATCTCACATTCCCGACCGCATACATTTCCAGGTACTACCAAGCTGGAGCCATTGTTCTGCAGCCGGGATACTCTAATAGTTGTTGTTGGTGGGGCTTGGTAGCACCTAGCCAGCTTTCGCCCCTTGAAGCTGACTACTGGGAGTTTTCCCGGACTACTAGTATAGGGGCATTGAATCTGGTACAATTTCTCTGTAGATGCCCTCTTTACCACACTTCCAACAGTGGATCGTATTTCTTCTTCTAAATGTCATACTGTTGTCTTCTTCTGTTTGCTTCTTAAGGAAAATTTCTTGCAACTTCTTCATTACTCTTGCAAAATCTTTATTTGAATTGTCTTCTTCTGGTACAAAGTTTATTCTTCTTATTCTTGTCTGACTCCCGGCCGTTTGTTTGGCTGTTTCGAATTGAAGCGTAGGCAAGAGCTTCTGATATTTTCTTCAATCTGGCCATTCTTAAAGCCTGATTCATGTCTGGATCGCGTAGACCTTCAATGAAACTACCCACGGCTAGTTCTTGTTTTATTTCTTCTGGGTATGTCGGATATGTCAGATTAATCAAACGTACGATGTCAGCTTCGTATTCCTGAAGGCTTTCGTTATATTTCTGTCTTCGTCCCTGCAGCTGCGCCATTATAAACTTCCTGCAAATGTGGTCTCGCCATATCTCATTTCTAGGAACATTACAATTTATTGATAGTCGCCTTGTTTCTCTTCAGGAATATTTCTTAATACCTCCATGGCTTCACCTCGTAGAGCAAGCACTAGTGCGCGTGTCTTTTCTGGTAAAGTCCAATTATTGCCGTTCGCAGCAGCTTCAAATTGTCTAAGGTACGTAACCCACGGTATCTTTCCGTCAAAAGTTGGTGGTTTCATAACAGTTGCTGGAGTACCACATCCTGGAGCGACACCTGTACTGGCTATATTTTGAATTTGCCGGTGTAATTGTTGCACTTCTTGTTGCATTTGACCTTGAACTCTGCACACTCTGTTGTATTTCTTCTATATCTTCTTTGACATCTTCTTTTGTAAGCTTTAATTCAAGCAACATTTCCTTTCTCATCTCATCTTGGCATTGATGAAATTCTCCCCTCAGGTGTTCTCGAATCTTTACTATCTTCTCTTTTATCTCTTGCTTCATTTGTTCTTGTCCTTTTTTTATGTCTTTTTGAATTTTGTCGATTTGTTGTCTCGTTTCTGCTTGACTGATTTTGATTTTCCGCTTCTATTTCTTTTGATTTGTCTTCATTTCTTCTTGACTTGTCTTTATTACTTTTAAGTCTTCTTTCATGGCTTCTTGGCTTGTCTGCATTTCTTTCTTTAGGTCTTCTTTCAGGGGATTCTTGACTCGTCTTGATTTCTTCTATCATTTTCTAATTAGCGTACTTATCTCCTCCATACTTGCTGTGTATTGTCTTGTCTCAACTGGCATTCACTCTTCTTACCACTTGGGCTTCCTTGAGTAACCTCGTTCCGCTTCCGACACCAAATGTTCCGTAACACCTCGTATAAAAACACGTGCCTTCGTTTTTATACCTTTATTAACAATGTAACGTAACTATGGTTACAATAACGGCAAAATCTTAAATTGTCAATGTCTCGTAGTTTACAGCACAAAAGTCGAATCTGTACTTTAACTGATCGGAGGTTTCCCGTCGCCCTTTTATAGTATGGTGGAAGAGTAAAGAATGATCTAGAATCTTCGAGAAATATCGTGAAAATTCCATAGTTCAAGATGGCATAAAAGTTCTTAGTGGATAATTCGGGCGTTTTCGGAAACCTTCGAAAGTGATGAAAGAACTTGGAAAAATTAAGGTAAATTATTTAAATAAATTAACAAACTAAATTAAATGATCCTAACTCTCTAAAATTCTATAACCTAAACACATTTTGAAAGTCTGTAACAATACACTTATTTACAGTTCTTAAAAAATGAAATAAAACTTTATTCAATGTCTCGGGATTATTAAGATGGTTACTTGCATTTAAAATTCGTTGCCATAATTCTTCATAATTAAATTTTTTTTTTTGGCGTAACCATTTGCCCTATGCCAAATTTTGAAAAAGATAAAAACCTTCCAAATGATTTTGTGTGTTAGTTCAAGCAAATTAACTCTTTTAAAGCTTTTGGACTAAAAACTGAATTATTTAAACTCAAATATCTTGAAAACCGTAAGCCTGGACGACTTTTTCAAAGCATACCTTTTTTATGTAAAAGAGATAGAGGAAGCATTTTTTTACTCAAAATGTACATACACTAAGCCGAAAAAGTTGTGTCATTGAAAACGTGCGCAAAGTCCCGCAGACAGCGCCCTCTACAATCTACATTAAAATTCAAAATAAATTTGTCTTCCTGTAAATAAATCCAACTGCCAAATTTCGAGCCGAACGGTTTACTATTGCCAAAATTATTCGAAATAAAACCAAAATAAATTTGAAACGTTGACACCTCTGTATCCTGGTTATTATCGCAACTTTTGGACATACATAGGTAAGTTTACTCAAATCGACTTCGTCGTCCGTCATCAAACGTTGTACACGTATTTTCGGGACACCCTGTATATTGGTGTAATAATTAGAATCCAGAATTTTAATTTAAATGGCGTAAAAATAATCTTGCATACAACAAGTTGTGGTACAGCACTAATCTAATAAGACATAAACACATCTTCATAACTTGTTTATTGGTTTAGTTTTTACAAAGAACTAAAAACTCAGCTGATGATTGTTACAAAAACTAGTTTTTTTTATTAATATTTATTGTTTGTGCTCAGAATTAACGTTCTTTTTTTATTCCAAATGATTGTTTATCTCCTAATTAAACATATTTTACAAACTTTTTTCCTTTTTAAGTCATTATTTGTCCTTAGCAATAATTTCCCAAGTTTATGCATATAGGTTAAAAATCATCCTGTATAAGTTAGAATATCTAGAGGATAAATATGTTCTACAAATGTGGGCACACCTATCCATTTATCTAACGGTACCGATTTTAAAATATCGAAAATATTTATTCTGGTATCTAAGCAACATATTTTATATAAGCGGTGTCATGCACAGAATAATATATTTTGCTAAACCTATTTCCAGAACAAAACAAAAATCTCTGCTAAATTGTACCCTAATGATTCGTCATCAACCTCGTTGATGACCACTTGTGTTTTTAACACACTTCTACTTTTAAAAATAAAAGTTCTTTACTCTAGGTCATTTTTATATTTTTTGTTATTACTTGCCTTATATTACCAATCAGAGTAAAAATTTGTATTTCTTAGTTTTAGACCAGTTTTTCCAAAGTGCTTATTTAAAATTTATACATTTTTGTTCTATTTGTCCTCTTGGTAACAACCATCTTGGGACACACTGTACACCTGTAATCCAACTTTCACATTTAAAAATGTTGCCAAACTTTCCAAAATATTCAAAAATACTTCAAAGGTACAACTTTAATAAATAATAATAATTTTTCGACGAAAGTAACACAATGTACGAGTGTAATGAAAAATGTCAATATTTTGTTTTTTTTCATTTTTTCTCAACACTTTTCTATTAAAGTAGAACTAACCAGAACTAACTAACGCATTGCTCATATTGTATATATATATATATATATATATATATATATATATATATATATATATATATATATATATATAAATATAAATATATATATATATATATATATATATATATATATATATATATATATATATATATATATATATATATATATATATATATATATATAAACAAAAAATAAGCCCCCAGCCAACCCTTTACCCCCAACGGATTATTTTGGTCCGGAATGTTTTTCTTATATAGCTATGATGCATTTAACAAAATCATACCAATAGTTTGTGTGTTGCTGCAGGGAACAATTTTTTTGCAATCAGGTATTTCTGCCTGAACTTATAATGGAAGTTATATCTATTTTTTTAAATTTAAATGGTCGTATTTCAGAAATTATTAAAGATAGATATATCAAATGTAGCATTAAAAAAGTAAGTTATGTCAATATATTCTGTTAATAAAATAGTTTTGTGTAATCTTCATAACAGAAAAAAAACTTATAATTTGCTGTACAAGTTGGATTGGACGCACTGTACCTACCTAGATCTTTGGATCTTCTTAAACATAAATAGGAATTAAAGTTGTTATAAAAGAATATGAAAAAACCGTTGTTGGTAATGACTTACTAAACTATTTATCACAAACACATTTTTATAGATATTTTTAATAAAAACTTTGTTAAAATAGTGCTAAAAAGATTTATCCTTAAAAATAGTTTAAGTCCCATACAAAAGCAAAAGCGGCATGTAAATATTAATATTCGGACGTCGCGTACTACGGACGGCATTTTATTTACTCCGTAATATCGTGTGTTTTCGGCGAATTAACTTAGCGATTTAAATTATTATTTTTCACAGTTGACGTGTTAGGTATCTAAATGGCAAGTGAAAGTGATGGTCTCGAAAAAACTCTGAAAAATCCGGGATTTAAAAGGCATTTCTCATTAGGATCAATGTCAAGGCAGGAAATTGTAAAGGTTTTCGGCTGCGACGAAACCAAAAAAGTACCGATATAAGAACGTACCTTGATAAGAAAAGGAAGGCGATAAAAACATCAGATGTGAAGGTGGATTTACAGGGGTCATCTCAAAGTTCTGTCCGGTAATAAACAATGTTGAATTAAATAAGCAGGAGGATTTAATCTTTAAACCAAGACAGTCTATAAATAGAACACCACCAAAACAGTCAGATAGTTCAGCACAACAAAATGAAAAGTTAGAGTCTGAAAGAACAACAGTTACAAAACGCCCTAGATCTGAGTCTAGCCCAGGCCTGATAGAACGTCAGAAAATACCTAGAAATTCGGAAACGTTAGATAATGAAGTCCTTGCATGTCTGGATGACGATAGGAATTTAATTTGTGGTACTTTGAAGACGAGGAAGAAAATTATGAATATCCAGTAGCTATGATGCTGGAGTCGACAATAAATGCTCTGGAAACCATTAATGAATACTCTGAATGCGATTATGTACCGAGACAGGATGGAAAAATTATACGGCGCTCTACATTTGGTTATTCATAAAATGTTAACTCTACTTACAAAAAGGATAGCAGAAGTACAAAAGGAGAATACAAATCATATCGGTTCGAAGAATAGCCAAAGAAATAATTTTGCTAATGTACCCGCAAAAATGCCAAGTCAGAAAACATACAGTGAAATAGCAAAGAAAGCAAAAACGTGGAACAAAACAATACTGAGTGGAAAACTCCACCCCAGACACAAAAACATGAGAGCATTATTAGATTAGCCAATCAAAATGATTCGAAAAAGGTTATGCAGGAAATAAAAAAGCAGATTGGAAACCAACAAGGAACGAAGAAATTTAAAAGAGTGGTGCACTTAAACCGCGGCGGTGTTCTGCTGGAGTGTCATAATGAGCAGCAGCAAGAAAAGCTGAAAAATTGTATAAATGGTAAAGATGACTTTATAGTCAAAGAAATACAGAACACGGATCCAATGCTAATGATAACCGGCATCATGAAGGGATTTTCATCAGAAGAATTTATTAGTGAATTATTATGGAAGAACTCAGAACTTAAGGATACATTTGGGAATGACGTTGCTAAAGACATGAAGGTAATCACAAAGAAAACTTGCCGAAATCCTCGAAAAGAAAACTGGATATTGCAAGTGAAACCACAAATATTTGAATGGTTCATTAAAAGGGAGAAAATTGGTTTTGACCTAACAACAGTATATTGCCAGGAGACAATAATGTAGCAATGTGTTTCAAATGTTGTAACTTTGGCCATGTGGCCAAATATTGCAAAAACCCAAATTGTTGCCATAAATGTCACAAAGGTCAACATATTGTAAAGGGCCCGCCTTAGACTGTCCAAACTGCAAAAAGTTTGGCTTAGCTATAAGGGGTCACTCGGCACGTGATCCAAAATACCCAGTATTTATCAACAGAGTAAATAGATACAGACAGCACATAAATTATTCAAGTTCTCATAATTTTTTAGCCTAAACTCAGTGATACCGGCACCAACACTTTCCAGCCCGCCGATCTACCCACTTCAGTTCTCCAAAAAAACAAGCAAATACAACTTAAGCAGTGATAGAAATAAAGTTTCTTTATACAAACTTGGCCTCACTGGTATCAAAATTCAACGAGTTACTGCTGGCGATACACACTGTTAAACCTAGAGTGATACTGGTTTCGGAATCCTGGCTATCTTCATTAGTCCCAGACAGCTTGGTAAATATTCCTGATTTTAACCTTTTTAGAAGTGATAGGGCGCTAGGAAGAGGGGGTGGAACCTGTATTTACGTAAAAAAGGAAATAGAAGGCATGCCAACCATGGTTAAAACAAATAATAGGATAAAGTTAGACCCAATTGAATTCACTTGGTTGGAGGTTCAAGTAAGAGATTTACACTTAAATATAGCATGTATATATCGACCTCCAAATTTGAGAAGTGAACATGATGAACCATTATTGAACACTTTAACACAGATTGCTTTAAACATGGACAATCTTTTTATTTTTGGTGATTTTAATTATCCTGGATTAAATTGGAAAAAACCCTCTTATTTAGAGAATAAATCTGCTGCTCATATTTTCATGAACACATTTTTATCAACGAGCCTTATTCAACATATACAACAACCTACTAGATTCCGTAACAATAACAGACCATCAACACTGTACCTGGTTTTTACCTCTGATGCTAATCTTATTTCTGAAATATCTTTTGAACCACCTGTAGGATGTAGTGACCACCTAGTTATTATGGCCACATCGCAATTGTCCTGTAGTAGCAGCTCCAAAAACAATAACGAAGAAGAATTATAAAAATGCGAAATATGAGGATATAAATATGCACTTACAGAATGTGACGTGGTCTTCTACTCAAATTAATGAATTATGGAACCAATTCTTGATGGAGATTGGTATATGTGTAAACACATTTATTTCGGAATACCAGATAAAAACTTCAAGAAGTAAACCGTGGTTTACATCCGAGCTTCAAAGACAAATAAATAGAAAAAAGAAAATACTGGCATATTTACAAGAGATCAAATTCTAACGCCGATTATCAAATTTACAGAGAGAAATGCAATATGGTCACATGCCAAATCAGAAAGGTCAAAGAAAATTATGAAAGAAATCTCATCGGAAGTAAAAGCTCAAGTACATTAAAAGCATATTAAGCTCAAAAGTTTCTACTCCCACACTTAGAAACGGGGATGACACCATAACAGGAAACCCTATGGAAGTGGCAAATCTGATTGCGGATTATTTCGAGGGAACCTATATGACTGAACCTACTGATGGCATTACTATCTTGACTGCGACAGAAAGAAATCAAAATTCACTAACATCCAAAACCATCAACAGTGAAAAAAATAGTTAAAGCCATAAATAACCTAAAAGCAGATTGTAGTCCCGGACCTGACAATATACATCCGTTAATTCTTAAAAATGTATCTTCCATTGCTGATGTACTTCAAAATATTATGCAAACATCTCTAAATGAAGGCAAAATTCCTCAGGAATGGAAAGAGTCCATAGTAATTCCTATTTTTAAAAAGGGTGATAAATTCGATGTTAAAAATTACAGACAAGTAAGCTTAACATCCATCCCACGCAAATTAATGGAAAAACTAGTTGCTGAAGAATTAACTACATTTTTAATTAACAATGGTGTTATAACTGAGAGCCAACATGGGTTTCTACGGGGTAGATCCACGGTGTCCAATATTTTACTATGCGTTAATGACTGGTCAAAACTACAAGATCAGAGGGAACCAGTTGACATTATTTATTTAGATTTTAGTCGGGCTTTCGACCAAGTACCTCACAAAAGCTACTTCAAAAATTGGAACATTTTGGTATACGTGGAAATCTACTTAGCTGGATTAAAGACTTTTTATTAAACAGAACATATCGTGTCCGAATAAATGGCGAACTTTCACGTCCATACAGAGTCACTAGCGGAGTGCCACAGGGTTCCGTTTTGGGACTAATTCTTTTCAATGTGTTTATTAGTGATCTGTCAAAGGGAATAACTTCTACTCTCTCCATGTATGCCGATGACTCCAAGTTATATAATAACCCATTAACAAATTATGAAATACTAGTAAATGACCTAAAAACAATAGAAGAATGGTGTGCTACTTGGTCTTTGAAACTTAATGAAAAAAGTGTTCAGTATTGCATAACAATCCTTGTTTAGACTACAACATTGGCGGAGTCACTTTAAAAGCTGTATCCGCCCAGGAAGATTTAGGCATTCTAATTTCCAATGATCTTAAATGGGAGCTTCACATAGGAAAGATAATTAAAAAAGTCAACACTATTTCATACATGGTACAGAGGGCATTTAAGAACATCTCACCGGAATTTTTAGAAAGGATTTATAAGATATATATACGCCCAATACTTCAATATGGAACATCAGTGTGGAACCCATATTTTGTCAAAGATATTCATGCCCTGGAACAAACTCAACGAAGAATCACCAAGTTATGTCCAAGTCTCCACGACTTATCTTATAGTGATAGATTAAAAGTTTTAAACTTAACAACTTTGTCAGAACGTCGAACTCGGGGAGACCTTATAGAGACATATAAAATCTTACACGGGCACTATTCTGTCAATGTAAACTTTTTTCAGTTAAATATAAATATGAGATTAAGAGGACATATGTTTAAGCTAAAACAAGAACGTTTCCAGAAACTGTGTCGGCAACACTTTTTTATCGAATCGCATAGTAAGAAGGTGAAACAATTTACCAAATAGTTGTGTTTGTGCGGAATCAGTGAACACGTTTAAAAACTTTACAATCTAAACTAGATAACAAGTTTGAACGGTTTTTACCCGCCTAACTTAATAAACTAATAAAAATAATAATAATAATAATAATAATAATAATAACAACTTTAGTGCCTATTGTGCGGACAAGGAACTTAACCAGCACGAAAGTCCACCAATCACGACGGAGGAGGTAAAAAGAGCCCTAGATGGTGCAAGGAATTATTCTGCACCGGGTCCGGATGGCATTAACAACTTCTGGTGGAAGAAATTCCCCAGTACCCATCCGCATTTGGCCAGAATCTTTAATTCGTGGCTTAATGGACACACACCAATTCCTGAATGGTTTGTAGAAGGCCGAACTATATTAATACCAAAAAGGGAGATCTAACACAGCCAAAGAACTACAGACCAATCACTTGCCTTAATACCAGCTACAAGGCTTTTACTAGAATTTTGTATTCTAGAATACTGAGTGCAATTGATCCTATTCTCTCTGATATAGGGGAGCAGCGAGGAGGAAAAAGAGGAGTCAATGGTTGCAAGGAAAATCTCTTAATCGATAGATGCATCACACAAGACTCAATCCAATACAAACGCAACCTCAGTATGGCATGGATTGATTACAAAAAAGCTTTTGATACAACATCGCATGAATTAATATTGCATCTGCTTAAAGATCTCAAGGTTCCTCCTAATCTGATTCGTTGCATCGAACAGCTGATGCCGCTCTGGAAATCTAAATTCTCCATAACATCTGGAGCACAAAAAATCATTACTGATCCCATAACATTTAAACGGGGCGTATTTCAGGGCGACTCACTGAGTCCTTTATTATTCTGTATATCGCTGCTTCCCGTATCCGTGTCTCTTCGGAAGACTCGGGGGTATTGCTGTGGACCACCAGGAAGAAGGGAGCGTAAGGTAACCCATCTGTTTTATATGGATGACCTGAAACTCTATGCAACTAGTGAGCGAGATCTACAACAGTCTCTTAAAGTGGTTCACGAATATACCAAAGATGTTGGCATGGAGTTCGGACTTGACAAATGTGCAAAACTTAGGCTGGTGAAGGGCCGAAATGGTAACGATTTAGAGGCTGATCAACTTGCTGACAGCGCGATTCTCCGTCCGCTTAGAAATAACGAAACGTATCGATATTTAGGTATCGACCAAAATCGTACTCAGGATGTTAAAGCTGTAAAGACCGAGCTGAGAAGCAATTACAGGCAACGCTTAAGGAAAATATGGAAATCCGAACTATCAGGATTGAATAAGGTTGCTGCAACTAACATGCTGGCAGTTCCTGTATTGCTTTATTCGTTTGGAGTAGTTAAGTGGACGCGAGAAGAGTTGCGCGAACTGGACGTTAGCACACGAAAAATGATGCATCTTCACCGCAGCATCCATCCCCGCTCATCAGTCTCCCGCATCTACCTCTCACGCCATCAGGGAGGTCGCGGCCTTTTAAGCTTGGAGTGTACGCATGATCGTTTGGTTTTGAGTCTTGCTTGTCAGGTTGCCAAAAGCACGGATCCACTGCTGAAGTTAGTAAAAGAACATGAGATGGCCAATGTTGGAGCATTTTTGTTCAAGGCAGCCGAGCGAGCCGCGGAGAAATTCGGTCTCAGATTTGAGATAGATTCTAATGACGACCAGTCACTTATAAGACAGGTGTCTAGTGCTGTAACAGCTGCAGTTAAAAGAGCCGAACAACGGATGCTCTTAGAAGATCACATCAATAAGCCGCAGCACGGAGTCTTTTACAGAAACATCAATAGACTCGATCTATCTCGAAAGCTTACGTTTGGGTTTTTGAAATCCGCCGAGCTTAAGTCTGAGACCGAAGGATTCTTACTAGCATGCCAAGATGGGGTGATAAACACATTGGTGTACCGAAGCCAATTTTCCAACGTTCTTGACACCGCATGTCGAGCCTGTCGACAGCAACCCGAAACCCTTATGCATCTATTGTCAGCTTGTCCAGTGCATGCTGTCAATGGCTACATCCATCGGCATAATGACGCTCTTCTTTCATTACTGATCCCATAACATTTAAACGGGGCGTATTTCAGGGCGACTCACTGAGTCCTTTATTATTCTGTATATCGCTGCTTCCCGTATCCGTGTCTCTTCGGAAGACTCGGGGGTATTGCTGTGGACCACCAGGAAGAAGGGAGCGTAAGGTAACCCATCTGTTTTATATGGATGACCTGAAACTCTATGCAACTAGTGAGCGAGATCTACAACAGTCTCTTAAAGTGGTTCACGAATATACCAAAGATGTTGGCATGGAGTTCGGACTTGACAAATGTGCAAAACTTAGGCTGGTGAAGGGCCGAAATGGTAACGATTTAGAGGCTGATCAACTTGCTGACAGCGCGATTCTCCGTCCGCTTAGAAATAACGAAACGTATCGATATTTAGGTATCGACCAAAATCGTACTCAGGATGTTAAAGCTGTAAAGACCGAGCTGAGAAGCAATTACAGGCAACGCTTAAGGAAAATATGGAAATCCGAACTATCAGGATTGAATAAGGTTGCTGCAACTAACATGCTGGCAGTTCCTGTATTGCTTTATTCGTTTGGAGTAGTTAAGTGGACGCGAGAAGAGTTGCGCGAACTGGACGTTAGCACACGAAAAATGATGCATCTTCACCGCAGCATCCATCCCCGCTCATCAGTCTCCCGCATCTACCTCTCACGCCATCAGGGAGGTCGCGGCCTTTAAGCTTGGAGTGTACGCATGATCGTTTGGTTTTGAGTCTTGCTTGTCAGGTTGCCAAAAGCACGGATCCACTGCTGAAGTTAGTAAAAGAACATGAGATGGCCAATGTTGGAGCATTTTTGTTCAAGGCAGCCGAGCGAGCCGCGGAGAAATTCGGTCTCAGATTTGAGATAGATTCTAATGACGACCAGTCACTTATAAGACAGGTGTCTAGTGCTGTAACAGCTGCAGTTAAAAGAGCCGAACAACGGATGCTCTTAGAAGATCACATCAATAAGCCGCAGCACGGAGTCTTTTACAGAAACATCAATAGACTCGATCTATCTCGAAAGCTTACGTTTGGGTTTTGAAATCCGCCGAGCTTAAGTCTGAGACCGAAGGATTCTTACTAGCATGCCAAGATGGGGTGATAAACACATTGGTGTACCGAAGCCAATTTTCCAACGTTCTTGACACCGCATGTCGAGCCTGTCGACAGCAACCCGAAACCCTTATGCATCTATTGTCAGCTTGTCCAGTGCATGCTGTCAATGGCTACATCCATCGGCATAATGACGCTCTTCGGGTACTTTACTATCACCTGAGGCATTACTACGGCATCGATGAAACAGCAATACTGCCGTTTGCTCCCGGAGACATTGAGGCAGTAGTGGAAAATGACAACTGTCGCATATACTGGAACTACGCGTTCCCAACAACGCATCAAATTCAAGCAAATAAACCCGACATCGTTCTCCTTGATAAGACAAACCACACCATGTACGTAATAGAGTTCTCCGCCCCAGCGGAAACTAACATCGATATAAAAGAACGGGAGAAACGAGCCAAATATCAAGATCTTCTTGGCGAACTTCGGAGGCTCTATCCGGAGTATACCGTGCGATTGGTTGTCCTGATAATTGGCGTTTTGGGAGGCATGAAGAATAACATATTAAGGGAAATGAGGTACATTCCAGCATGTGAAAATACACCCGAACAACTGGTGATGAAGATGCAGAAATCTGTTGTCCTTGGATCCCTTCGTCTACTGAGGCAAATGAATTTGGCCGAAGATCACTGACCGAGCGGACGCGAGGAGTGGTCTTCGATATGGATGGCCTTCCGCACGACGCCCTATGGGGTCGGAGCCATGGGATACGTCGTGTTGGATCTTTTAAAGAATAATAACATTTCGGATTGGATGACTAATCGTACTTCCATTGTTGTTACTTTACTATCTTGTATATAGTGTATTCGTTTTTTGTGAAAGTTTTAAAAGGCAGAAAGAAAAGACTCGATGTGTTCTGAAATAAAAACTAATATATTTTTACTTCCTTATTAAATAGATTGAAATAATATTCAACAACTATAAAACAGCCTGAAATTTTCAGAGAACTTACATTACACAATAGTAATAAATAAAGTAAATAGTTTGTTAATCTAACTATCGATTCTTTAACAAGTTAACAAGAGTACGTAAATGGTTATTTAAATCTTTTTTGCGCTGAGTTTCTTCTAGTTCTTCTTGGAATAACAATTCCAAAGTTGCTATATCGGCTGGGCCGGATTGTTGATTTAATAAACTACTAAAAAACATAGTCCATAGATCATTCTTTGTATATCTAGGCAAACGCATAGTTATGTTCCAAATATCGTGAGATTTTCTTAGTTGTATGTATTCTTGGAACAACAGAACATGTGCGGAGGCTGCTACACAAAATAGGTCTGTGTGGTAACTCCAAGGTCTTCCGTCACGAACCTGTAACAAAAAATAGCTTTAGAGTATACAGGGTGAAAAAAAGAGAATTTTTGCAAATGATAACGGATATATTAAATGATTGAATTGTCTATTTTAGTCCCTATTACTTCTGGAAAATAAACAGATCTAATGATTTTAGCGCAGTTTTTAAATATCTTTTAACTCCATATTTAAAGAAAATAATCCACTATAAAAAGTACAAAGTAACAAAGATGACAACGTGTAAAATTGGAATTTTAAAATAAAAGGTGTTATTTATTAAAGCTTAGTTTAGCAACATTTTAAGGGGATGCCGTAGAACGTTAAATGATCTAAAACGCGATTCGCTGCCGTTTTTAAATATTTGTTGGAGAAAAAAGTTGTATATTAAAAGTTTCTTAAAATGATCCAAAGATTATCGGAAAGTTGGTTATTTTTACGGTTTTGTAATTTTGGGAAATTTAATGTGTTAATTATTACCATTACCAAAAATCAATTAGCTTTCCGATAATCTTTGGATCATTTTAAGAAACTTTTCTATGTACAAGTTTTTCTCAAAACAAATATTTAAAAACGGCAGCGAATCGCGTTTTAGCTAATTTAACGTGCT
>JACEGR010010529.1:0-18636 GCA_014170235.1 Listronotus bonariensis
AATTGCCCATCAAGACAAGATATCTTGTCTTGGCTGCTACCTTAAATTGAGTTTGTTTTTTCATCATTTGAAAAATTTTGGCTTTTGTTCTTATATCTTATAAATTATTTAACACAAAATTTTAAAAAATATATAATAAATCAACATACAAATAAAGTTTGCACCAAAGAAAAATGAAATACCTAAACCACAGGTGCCCATAGTTATCTCAGGGTATATTTTTAGGTTTTTAAATTATTGTGTTACGTAGCAACAAAAAAATATTTACCTTTAAGTAATATTAGTACCTTTGACACTACATGCGAACCTTAACAATGCAAAGCTGGCTTAAATATTTTGCGATGAACACCAGCATATTGATGAATGCCAGACTAAAATTTTAAAGTTCGCTTATAAAAGTTTGGCTTAATTTTACAACGGTGCATGCGGCATTAAGGCACTAAACAGGTTATTTAAAGACCAAAATTTGACAGTGTGTTTATCAAATATAAAATTTTCCTACGACTACATGTGAAAAAAGTAAATAGCACACTGTTTTCATGCATAGAAAATGCCTTATATCACACTAGTGTTGCAAAGTACTTTACAACACTAGTGTTGCAAAGTATAATTTAAAGCTGTCATCGCTGTCATTGTTATTTAACATAAATTTGGAGTTATCAGGCTGTTATTGGGATTTACATTGAAAAAGCCATGCAATATTTTTTTAATGAGGACGTTTTTCAATTCTTAAATGATAAGAAGCGACTAGGTAGGTGATTTTTGATATAAAAATATTGTTAAACAGTATAATATATCGCAGTAAGAAAAAGCATATATCACCCTAGTGATGCAAAGTTTTCAATTGTTTTCTTATTTTTTCCGTAAAGACAAACAACTTTTATTGTTTTTTTGATGAATAACTTGTGGTTGTAGGAAAAATAGTGTACATTACTTGTGTGAAAATCACTTTCATACACGCGTGGGTTTGTCCCACTCGGCGGACGCCTCGTGCAACAATATTCCCACTCGTATGAAATAAGTCATTTTCTACCCCATGTAATATAGTATAGCGTGACATCATTGATACAAATTGGATTGATAAACTATTTGATGCGGATATTTAAAGGTGTGTGGTTCGTGTTGTCAAATATCTTTAGTTTTTTATTGTTGTCAAAAAGTGAACACCTACACATCTTAGAGTTAAACAGGTAAAACATTTTTAGCAAATGAACGGAAATTTGGCAAAATATGTTTGAAGTTCTGGCCACTGCGATCAAATTTTCGTACTTAACTAAGAGTTTGACATAAAATTTGATCGATTACCGGCTGCTTTGGGATGCAAATCAAAATAAAATGATATCAAACACATTTACAGCGTCACTGTTTAAAACAATACCCAAAATATTTTTTAAAAGCGTGCCTTTTTTCAATAAGTTTTAATAAAATGGTTTGCGTAATTATATTTAGTGCACACAGACTTTATTATTGAGTTATTTAACGTATCATATGTTTTTTTAGGACAGCTACGACCCTGATATACGGAGAAACACCTCCATTATTTCCAGGTTCGGAATACGAATGGTTTAAACATGGATATTGGGTGATGTAGGTGCTGATATACATTTGGACCAAGACCCAGAGTCTTACACCTTTTAATTTGACAGGCAAGGTATATAATTTTAAGCTAAAATATTTTTAAGTATGTGCTAAAAAAATGGGAATACGCCAGTACGTTAATTTGCAGCCTTCTTAACCCCATATTGCGCCACTAAAAACAAATATTGAAAATAAGCACTGTAAACAAAACTTACCTACTAAAATTACTTTTTGGACTATCCTCATTAGCAATAATAAGATTTCCGTACAATTTATACAAACTTCCTTTATTTCCAAAATTTTTTCCTGGAAATTTCCATTTTTGGAGACTCTTTGATATTTTCTCCTGGAATTGAATTTTTAATTTGCGTTGTAGGCCTTCGTATTTCGTGATTACTACTGGCGAAAATTATTTGCAAAAATATAAAAATGCAGAATAATACGGAGTGTAGGAAAAATATACTCAATTTGTTTTTCAATTTTTGATGCATATTTCTTAAATATCTGCCCTAACAGCAAAAGCAAAATTATTAAAATGTTTCTTTTAAGTATACCAGACATAGAAATATTTAAAAAGCATGCCATTTTATTTAGTTTTAATATACAGATATAGTAGTGCAACTAGCCGGCCAGCAAAAACTGGGCCATATAAAACTATAATTGTCTTTGGGCATATATACTTTTATGCCGAAAAACACCAACATATTTTAAATTATTAGAAGTCGTCTATTAATTACGGGAGGCATTTAGGGGAGAGGGGTCGAGTTAAATCTTACCAAATCCTACCGGTTGGAAAGAAAGGGTCTTAAAATATTACGTAATTTATATTTCGCTAGAAGCTGGAAAAAGTTAACGAAATTTGGGTAGGTCACCTCAGAAAAAAAATGGGATTTGGTGTAACTATTCCTTTTTTGTGTTTTTGCTCTTTAAAACTATTTCGACGGCAAAATCAATTTTAGTTTGAAAAATACCTTTTTACATTCCCCTATATTTCGGAGCATATTGTATTGCAATGCACCGCATTTGGGGGAGGGGAAGTTGAAGAAAATCCCAACGCATTTGGGGGGTCGAAAATTGGAAAAAACGCTTCACGTAATTTATGGAAACCCTCTTACCAATTTTAAAGGAAGTAATAGCCCCTCTTAAGATCCTTACAGCTATAATATTTTCCAAAACCTAATCCAATGTAGTGAAATGTAATAGCTAACTATGAAAATTAGAAAACAATGTAAACTAAAATAAATAATTCTAAATATCAATGTTAACGTTTTCAATCAAAATGAAAATTAAATTTTTCTACGACTGTTTAAAAATGTTAACCCTATTTATGTGATTTTAAATAGGTAAAATCGCTCATTACCCACAGCATAAAAGTTAAGTAGTTGCCCTAGTTGCACAATGTCAATTTTTAATTCATTGGGTTGGTGGTTTTGAAGTTTTGCATCAAATATTTGACGAAAAATATGACGTGTTGTAATCCTTTAAAGAAATTTGACAAGGCAACCATGAATCTCTTTGATATCCAATTTTCTGTTTTACATTATTAAATTTATTCAAGTTAAGCTTGGTCCAACTTATTGGACAAGAAGTTTATTAAGTGTAAAACTAGCTTCCATAAAGTCTACTACACTTTGTACACTATAATGTTGTCTAATACTAAAAATATCTTATATTTACATGAAAACAGACAGAGATGGAACTGCCTATGTAAATAGTTAAAATAAAGACAATTAAAATCCGAAATTTCTTTAGTATCAATCATGAAGAATCAATGTCTACCACATTTAAACAAATTTTGACTATATTTGATGTACAACATATTATGTCCTATCGCCAACTTCTTAGAGTTTCTGTTAGCGCTACATTTTCTGTATTCGAGGTAATTTTAAATTTTTTTATTAGAATAAGAAAACAATTTTTAAATATTTTTTAATTAAAATTGGGTAAATATAAATTTTTAAAGGTTGCCCATTAAAAGACATTTTCTGATCTAAAACCTTTTTTTATTTCTCCCAGTGACGTTCGTGCACAATTTAAAATAAATATTTTTATAAAAAAGGATATAGTTCGCTTATGCTTTTTTAAATATATTTTTATAATTAAACTTTATTTTCCAAAAACCCATATACAGACTGTCCACGGATGGGGTATACAAGAGGAAAAATGACCAAAAATATTATTTTTTTGAAAAAAGTCATTCCTTATGAAAGATGCTGTTTGGAAAAAAAATATAATTCACGAAATGAATATTTAAATTTTGTATGTATACAGGGTTCACAAAAACTACAAAAGTAAACTACCTTAATTTTTTATTTTTAGGCAATATGTCATAAGGAAAATTTATTAGAAATTAAAGTTTAATTGATAAAAACAATAATACAAAATTTTATTAAAGTTCATACCGCTGAAGAATTGTGTGATGTAGGAATTTGGAGAAAGCGGGTGTTCGCAAAGTAAATTATGAAAGTTGTATTAGGTTATTTAACATTTAAAGTAATTAACTTTTGATAACTTTAATAATAATTTCATAAAACTTTTTAAGACCCCTGTAACAATAATTAAGTTATTTAAAGTGCTATTTTAAGTAATTTTTTTAACACTTTAATTAAAAATAAAAAAATTAAATAGTTTACTTTTAAGCAAAATCATATTTTTGAAGTTTTTGCGTATCCTCTATACAAAATCTCCAATGCTTATTGGAGCTCTGAGTTGACGGATTCATTATGTCTCTTGAATAAAAAATTCTAATAAAACCACTGTTGTCAAACGAGCAAAATTTAATATTTTACATTAAGACCATAAGAGTCAGATTTTTAGCATAAACCGCAAATGTAAGTCCAACTGATTTTTTAGAAAACGATAGTTGTCAAATGTTAGAAAAAAGTATAGATAGGTTATTAAGCATGTATGTAAGATTGTAAGTATTAAAAAAACAGAAGTCAATAATGTTTGTGCAAATGTTAAATAAAAGTGTATTTCTTTCCTTCAGACATTTTTGATCCAATATGAAAATTTAATTCTTTTCGAAAAACATTGTTAAAATAATCTGCAGAAACCCCATAAGTCAAATTAAACCATTACTATTTTTTAAACTTAAAGAAAAAAGAACAATATGTTTATATTAAAATGTGTTATTATAAAAAAAAATTACTGATATAAACATTTTTATAGGCCAAGTATTGTTTACACAAATAACTTCTTTTTACTTTTCTCCCAAGTGACAATTAATAACCAATGGAATATTTGCAAAGAACGCCTTAATTTCCATTTAATTAATTTTTTTGTAAATTTGTAAATTGTATAAAAATTAAAAGCATAACATGGCACTTGGTAGAACATGCCTTATTGGTATTTTGAGGATTTTTTGTAAAATTGTTTTGAAAGTAGATTCAAGAATTTAAAAGAGTAAGTTCTTGGTCTTATTTGTTTTTACTTACATTATTCTTGACCCAAATTTATCAATAGTGTCTACAAAAATTTATTAGAACAACTATTTTTATAAAAAAGTAATTAAATGATGTTATATGAGTCTTGTTTAAAATACATAAATTAAAATGGCATTTTTTAATCCCCTTTCATGTCAAAAAACAGATATTATTTAGAATTACCCTCTTAATCTTATATTTCTGGTACACTTAAGTAAACTTTTTTAAATAAATTCACAAACTTCACAAAGTTATATAGAGATTTAATATTTTACTTTATTGATATACACAACTTTACTGTAAAAAAATGTCTGTAGTTTGGATTAAATTATTCTTTGAAATCACTCGCAATTATTTAGAAATTAGGATAAGATTTTAAAAACAGATTCGAATTTAAACTTGAACTTGAAACGTTCCGAAAACAGTTGGTGGATAACTGTTTTGATAATTTGCCTCCATGTACCGGTCATCAGCAAAAGTAAATAGAAGAAGTGGGTTAACGGGCGGTCGACCACTAATCATCCTTTTGTGTTAAATCAGAACCGGAGTTAATGATGGGCCACCTAGGACAACCAATTATAGGAAGACGCCGTAAAAATGTTTATGTTTTTTTTATTTTGGTACGTCTGCGGGTGCCTAAAGTCTAAGTACCACATACAGTATGTGTCCTAAGTAAAAAGAAGATTAAAGATTTAACCGGAGGTTCAACAGCCTAGACATCTAGAGAGAAAAGAGAGAACAAAGTGGTAAGTTCGTTCCAGAGGCGCGTTTTCATATTTGCCGGCCGTAAGCTATTAATTTTAGCCGCCCCTAATGTTTTCCTTTTTCATTGAAAAACAATTTTGAAGAGCAAAAAAGGTCCTTTCATTTTTACGTACAAAATGAAAATCCAAATCAACTAAACAATTTATAAAGTACAAAACAAAATGTGCCGCCTCCTAAAAACGCCGCCCTAGGCTCCAGCCTACTCAGCCTTCTGGTAAATGCGCCATTGGTTCGTTCCCAAAGAATTATAAAGAAATGCACGACAATATCATTCGGTGTTGGTAAGTTAGAAGCAGCTAGAAAAAGCATTATATTACCTAATTCCCTGGAACAGAAAAATGCATTTTATATATTCCACTTTTTCACAAAATGTACAAATTAGAAGGAAAAAAATACTGATTCAAACTTTTTAGGGCTGTTTTGGCGATGAGTATAATGCCTCAATTCTTATTAGGGATATTTTTAACTGTGGTCCTTAGACACGTAAGTTGGCGTCATAGGTATGGGAAACTTTTTATTAATAATTTTACGAAAAAAGTTTTTTATAACTAGTTATGCATGGTCCAAAACCCAAAGGCAAGCATCAGATATCAAATTTTATCAGTTATCTACGAAGTTTTTAATAATGTAATTTTTGCTTTAGAGTAAAGTACGTTTTATTGCTAAAATCAAAAATTGTTATAAAGAAAAAAATGTTTAGAATGCCTTTTAATGAGGCAATTGTGCATCGGCACATTGCACATTTTAGTACCTGTCAACAGAGATAAAATGCTATTTTTTTCCGTCACGGAAAAAGTTGTTTTTTATTCTAAACATCTTTTCCTTATAAAAACTTTGATATTAGCTAAAATACAGATTATTTACCATTAAGCAAAAATTGTATTTTTAACCAAATCTCGTAGACGACTAATTTTCGGATTTTGGAATTTTGCATGCACAATTTCAATTTTTTTGCAAAATTGATTTTAAAAATGTTTCCCATATGAAACCAACTTACGTAGACACACATTTTTTAAAAAGGTTACATATTTTTAAGAAAAACTGGACTTAAGTAGTCTATACTACTTAAGACAAACTTTGACTACCAATAAAATAATTGAAAGTATTTTATATTTATATATATATGTAAGAAAAAAGTGACTTGTGTAAGTTTTAATTAACCTAATGATAAACATGCACAAAAAAACTTACATAACGCCATTTTTGTAGAAAAATTTTAAATTTACATTTTGAGGAGCAAAACAAAGTTTTTTAACTTATAACTTTTAAATTATGTTCCTAGGTGTCCCATGAAGCCAGGAAATACTTAGTCAGTAAGTAATAATTTTTGAAGAGCAAAAAAGGTCCTCAACTTAAAACTTTCAAATGATAGCCTAGACGTCCAATGAAGCCATGAAATACTTTTCAAAGTGGGGTAAAATTCAAAAACTTCTACATAAAGCTTACATCTTTGCTCCTTAAATTTTCACTGAAAAAAAACATCAACACACACGCGTGTCCAAAATTTTACCTCGTGTACCATTTGTGGCACGCGTGCCATTGGTTCGCCATTCCTGCTCTATACTATAAGAAGATTCCTGCTGTATACTTTAAGAAGATTATTAAAAACACCGTGTATATTTTTTCGTAAAAATTAATACAAAGATTTTTTTATGCTATGCAACAGATGTGTGTCGTTAAACAAGCATTGACCATTTCTTGTATTTATGTAGTACTAAAAAGTTTAATACACAATAATAAAAAATACTTTGCTACGGTTCTGGATTGGTAGACCTGAATTAATACTGCTTATAAAGTAGAAGTTTGATTAAGAACATGTAATATGACTTTAATTTAACAAAGACACTGTTTTCCTATTTTATTGGATAAAGTGACACTTTGGAAAAGATTTGCAAATATCAAAACCTCTTATTTCTGTAAGCCAAATTGTAAAATGTTTTATAAGTACCAAAAAATATGTATTTTTAACTGGAATTATACATATACTGGCATTTTTTTATGTTGTTGTTTTGAAAAAAACATTTAACTATTTAATCATTAACATTTTAATTTATTGATTAATATTTATTATACACATACATATATACATGGGTGCATCAAATATAATTTAGGTTTAATTATTAGGATAATAATTGTCTTAATGATTACAATTATTTTATTTGGAGAAATGAAATATTAAAAAGCACATAATCCGTTGTCAATTTAACAAAGTGGTGAAGCTTATTTTTTTCCGTTTTTACAGGACGTTTAAATTTTATTTTGAGGTTTTTTAAAGTAAAATAAGACAGGTAAACTATTACTTTTTATAACTCTAAGGCCAGCCACACACATCCTTTCCACAAGTCAGTGGCGTACATTTTTTTGTCAATAATATTAGTGAGACTGCCCCTGGGGACGCCACTGGCTTCCATAATTATCATCTAGTTAGTGATAAACTAGCGTCTTATCATAGTGAACAACACTGCCAAATTTCAAAAGATCGACGAAAAAGTCTTTGAGATAATAATAAAAAACCGATTTTTTTCTAAACTTGGACACCCTGTATCTTGAAAACCCTACATTTTAGGACCCATGTTTAAATAATTATTTTTCATATTTTTCAATAAGGAATCACCCCCTTAAGGATGAGCATCTTATTCTGTAACACCCTGTATACATACCCTTTAAAAAATAAATAATTGTTGATTAAATCCATGGCCAACTATTCTTTTATAATTTTTTGTTAGTTAAGCTGTTTAAAACAATGTAAAATATCAAGTGTATATATATAATATTGTTATATCTGCAAGAAAAAATGCAATTTTTAAAATAATCAGTTACAGAGTGTCCAATTTAAAAAAATGCAAGTTTGGGTTATATCTTAAAAATTAAAACGTATATATTTATTTAAGGTACGCCAATAAATTCTAGGTAAAAAGCTATATATAAAACTTATATATTTGAAGTTTGTTTTTATCTTCTACCTTTCATTCCTATCTTCTATATAACCGAGTATTAAGACATAATAAAAATCGACGAATTTTAAGAATCACTTCGTATCTTCCAAACTAATCAAGCCACCGTGGATTGTGCCATTAAACTAAACACTAAAAGAGAACAAGACACGTATCTTAGTTTATTTAATTTTTTTTTTGAGGATTTTTTGGTAAGATAATATATTTTTTGAGATTTTTTTTTTCTGAAGAGGAAACAAAATTCATAATAAAATTATAAAATAAACTTATAAGTTAAAGGGTGTAATTTTACAACTTGACATTCGGTAAATTTTGTTAAATTAGTAACAAAGTTATTTTAAAATAAATAATACAAAAAACGCAGTTCTGGTTAGAGTGTAGGTATCTGAGTAACCCAAAAAATGGCATTTTTGCGATATCAATAATATAGGTATAATATATTTTACTTTGTTTTAAACAGCTAAAATACCAAAAAATAAAAATAAACTGATTGACCATGGAATGAAAAAATATTCATTACTTTTTAGAAGTATGTTAATTAAAAATTTATTTAACAAGAATACTAAATCTATATATATATATATATATATATATATATATATATATATATATATATATATATATATATATATATATATATATAATAAGAAAGTAATTTTCTTGAGCCTTAGAATAAACAATTTAATAAGAGTTTTAAATTCTTGGGCATAGAGGCTCCTAAATGACAAAAAGAAAAGAAAACAAATACATAACCTGGTAGAAACGACTACTTGGCTGGTTACTTTAAAATTACGGAGTCTCCAAATAAATGGATGACCCCGAGTCGCAATGAAGACGGTGACACGTGTTTCATCCTTGTTGGGAATCATCACAACCGCTGTACATTGCCGACAACTTGGCTATGTTTTTCCAGACGCTAAACATAATTCTTGTCGGAACAAGGAAGTAATATGGTTTGTTGGTATTACAACATATGCTACTTACGCCATATACACCTAGATGGCACCCTCTTTTTACCGTTTTAACCTAACGAATGCTCTGGCTGGTTGTTTCGAAATTGCTTGGCGAGATGGCTCTGGCCGCTGAACTTACTTCCTTGTTCCGACAAGAATTATGTTTAGCGTCTGGAAAAACATAGCCAAGTTGTCGGCAATGTACAGCGGTTGTGATGATTCCCAACAAGGATGAAACACGTGTCACCGTCTTCATTGCGACCCGGGGTCATCCATTTATTTGGAGACTCCGTAATTTTAAAGTAACCAGCCAAGTAGTCGTTTCTACCAGGTTATGTATTTGTTTTCTTTTCTTTTTGTCATTTAGGAGCCTCTATGCCCAAGAATTTAAAACTCTTATTAAATTATATATATATATATATATATATATATATATATATATATATATATATATATATATATATATATATATTAATCACAAAACAGGGGCGGTCATAGGGGGCATAGCCTTTCATGCTACATCCTTTGTAACCGATTAAGTTTTGTTTACCTAAACACACCTATTTGCAAATATGGACATTTAATGATGATATGGCCCTCTCGGAAAGTTGATATGACCACCTCTGTCACAAAATGTGCACTCGGTATTCTAAATCCTATTCAAAATACAATGGGGTGGTATTCGAATACATCTGTGTGTCTGGTACTCGGTTTCCGACTGAATACTTTTTTGGTCAGTATTCGGGAATCTGTTTCTAAATACCGTTCTTTCAAATGTTGGAGATGCAGGTCAAGAAATGATATTGTAGTGAGTTAAAATATTTTCTTGAGGAATAAGGACATTGTTTTTTGGTCCTCAATACTCAGGAATACCCCAGGTTGATATTTGAGTTCCACAATATTTAAATACTTTTCTTCCTTGATAATCGAATGCTTTTTTGAATACGGTATTTAAGATTCATATTCGAATACAGGATTTCACTATTTGCCACAACTTTGTGTAAATATTTGGTACTCTTTTGGTAAAATAAATATTATTTACTTTGTTTTTCTTTAATTAGATTAGGAGAGTATCAAATATTTGCATTTATATCGACACTAGTTCAATTTCAAGCCAAGTCATTTTTGGACATCAAAAATAATGGAAAGCATTTGAGCACATTTTGTGGTTATTAAGCACCGACGCGAGTTGTTTAATATTTAAGTATATAAAAAAGTTGTTTAGTTGCTATTGTAAATAAGTTTCTGTAGTTGTTATTGTTTCAGTTGGTAAATGTTTTAATAATATCTTCTCTTAATATATTATTTTTAATATTTTGTTGTTTTTTTTTGGTTCTTTTGAACAAAGCAAAATATTAGGTGTTGTATATTATTGCAATGGTAAAAAAATGCCATGCCCAATTATTTTTAAACCAACAATTTGATATTCACATAATAAATATTTTAGTTAACCGTATACCACAAAAATTCTTTATAAATATTTTCTTTTCACTAACAGCATCAACTAGCCCGTACCTAGTATTAATAGAAAAGTGAGGTGGCTTAGAAAATACAAAGGGTGATTTTATTGGTCATTTCATTAGGTCCTGCTAATTTTTTGTACTTTAAATAACCATTAGACATTATACAAAAAAAACATCCTTTTAGGAAAACACTACTTATACGGATTTGCGTCATGTACTATTAACTAAAATATTCATTGTGTGGTATCAAATTGTTTATAAAAAAATACTCTTTTTAGTTATTATAGTAGACCACCCCCTATCCATTTAAAAAAATTGACTTAAAGCCAAAGATGTTGCAAACTTTATACGAGTCTGTAGAGACAATAAAAGACATAGGACTGTCACATCTATTTTTTAGTGACTAGTTAATCCAAAATTTAACGTCTTATCCCATTCATGGCACTTTAGGTTTAAAATTAAAAATTAAAAATAATTAAAGGTTAGATGTCAAAAAGTAGCAAATAGAGTGTCATCGTACTCGTAATTTCATTTTCTAAATAAATAAGTAATAATATATCGGGTATTCCATTTAAATCGGAAGTGATAAAAACCAAGTAAATATGTGAAACAATGCACATTTATGTGTTATACCTATACACAAAATTTTATTTTAATATCTTAAAAAATGAAAAAGGTATAGGGGTGAGCCATATACTGGGCACACCCGGTATATCCTGTAAGGTCAACAAAAAGACGCCACATTGTACGATTTCTATACCGGTTGTTTATTTCGAGAGTATGTGGGACCTTTAGACCTAGTTTACACCTTGTATTGCGACGTATACTAGCATTTATATTTTTGTCAAATTTTTTTGGGTCGCAGAAGTTTATGTCTGCAAAATAATAATTTTTACTGTCGATGTATATTAAGGTATTGAAGTGATAGAAAGTAGAAGTAATCGGAAAGTGATAACGGATCACGTATTAACGACTTGTACCTGTTTAATATTTAAAAGTTTGTTGGCTTCTTTTGTGGTTTACAATGTCAAAACGTACTTTTCATTAATTACATCAGGTTATTTTACTACAAAACAAATAAAAACACGTAGCTAAAGAGGTCGTTTTTCATGTTTCCTGTAATATTAATTACATTTAAATTTTCGGAAATTGGGCCAAATATTAATGATAATAAATAATTGTGTATTAACCCCAAAAGAAAACACAAAAAATTAATACATTTTGAGGTTTATAAAATTTTTAAAGGGTATATTGCAAAATATTATTAATAAAATTTACCATTGAAAATATAAAAAAGTTAATCCCAGCAAACACTATTTGCCGGCAATATAAATTTTTCATATTGGCATTGATGGTAAAGCATTGGCAATTGGTGGCAATATTATTCCAACATCTAATACGCATTAAAAAGTTAACCCTAAATAAACACTCAATTGCCAATAAATTTTACATGCAATCCTGATTAAATAAAGCATGCCTTTTTGTTGCAGGCAAATAAATACAGTGGTGGACAAAAGTATTGGCACAGCACATATTTTTTAAATAAAAATATATATTTCCCAAATACAAATGTAAACAAATATAAAAAGTTAAATTTGTTGAACATTCTTACAAAACCTACATATTTTTTCAAAAATAAATTTCTGAACTCTTCTTGAATATATTAAATTAACTAAAAATAAAAATAATGGCAAAATTTCTATGGACAAAAGTATTGGCACACTAAATAATAATATAATTATATACAAATCTAATATTTTGTCGGAAGTCCTTTTCTCTTTATCACTTCCTTTAGTCGGTTTGGCATGGAGTGGACTAATTTTTGAGTTAGTTCTTGTCCCAAAGACGTCCACTCTTGTTGAAGAATTTCCTTCAATTGACTTTTGCTGGAAATATGATGTTTTCTGATTCGCTTCTCTAGTTCATTCCACAGATTTTCAATTGGGTTAATGTCAGGGGACTGAGGAGGAGTGTTTAACTGATGTGGCACATTATAAGCTATCCACTGTTTAACAATATAAGCTGTGTGCTTCGGGTCGTTGTCTTGTTGAAAATAAAAATTGTTGGCAATATTTAATTTTTCAGCACTTTGCTTCAAATTGTTTTTAAAATATTCAAATAAACGGTTTTGTTCATTATTCCATCAATGAAGACAAGATTTCCAACACCTCCTGCAGCCATACACCCCCACACTAACACACTTCCACCCCCATGCTTAACAGTTTGGTGCAAATTCTTTAGTTCAAGTTCAGTGTTTTGCTTCCTCCAGACAAGAGATCGCCCATCTGAATGAAAGATGTTATATTTACTTTCGTCAGAAAATATTACTTGGTCCCAAAACTCATTAGTCTTATCAACATATCGATTTGCAAACTCCAAACGCTTTTTTGGTTGACTTTATTAATGTAAGGTTTTTTCTTGCAACCCTTGCTCTGTATCCAGCACGATGCAGAACTCTTCGAACGGTTTTGGCACTAACATCTTTATCATCCTGTTCTCTAATCATTGAGGTAATTTCTGACGCTGAGGTATGGGGATTCTTTTTAATTTCTCTAATAATTTTTCGTTTTTCCATTTCTGTAATTTTTGATGGTCGCCCCGTTCGTGGCTTGTTTTGAAAATTATCGCTATCCTTAAATCTTTTTACAACACTACGGATAGTATAACGACTCTTTCTCACTATATTTGCAATTTCAGAGTATGATTTACCCTCACGGTGCAGATCTACAATTATTTTTCTTTCAGAAACTGTAGTTTCCTGTCCTTTGCGACCCATTTTCTTTAAAAAATTTACTTCTCAAATGCTTGCACCAAGACACACCAAAACTATAGACGATATTGATGTTTAATAAAAGTAATAAACACATATTTGCATATTAGTTTTTTTCAGCGATTTTTATCTTTCAAATATTTGGTAAATATTAAGAGTGCCAATATTTTTGTCCAAGCAAGTTCTGATATTTTATTTATTTTTATTTTATTGTTTCTATTTCATTTGGATTAGACAAATTTTTTTTATGTAAACTTTGGATTTTGGTTAAAAGAATAATATAAAAAATTTATTTTATTTTTGGAATAATTGTAATCAAGGATAATGATATTTTATTTTCAAACATATGAGCTGTGCCAATACTTTTGTCCACCACTGTATTCGATTTTTGAAGGCAAACCTTCAACGCATATTCATACTTTTTAAACCATATTATTAACATTGGTATTTAATTAACATTAAAGCAATTTTTGATCTGTTTTATTTATAATGGCAGCTAAACAACATTATTTTATGTTTTTTACATAATTTAAAGGAAATGGCGTTTTCATAACATTTTATTGTTAAAAATCATACAAATAAAAATTAGGTCAAACAAAATGTTTATTATGTATTTTGGAGCGAATAAAAATAAAATGATGGTAAAATTAGCTACGTTAATTTCGACCGACGGTGACCGCTTTGTACATTTGTTTTCTACGTGGTTTTCTAGCTTTTAGTTTCTTTTTTAAAGAAAAGAGTTTTTTAATAGACATAATTAAATGTATTCATTACCTAATAAGTGTGTGTTGTGTGATTAATTGGTGATGGCTAGTCGAGAGGGCAAGATATTCAAGTAGAGCTGTAGGAGCTGTAAACATTTTGTTTAAAAGTTTTAAAGACGTTTTAATAAAAAATATTTTATATATTTAATAGTTTTTATTGGCATGCCGATAGATGGCGTAATGGACAATAAACTACCACGTTTCTGCAATATCTTCGCTTTTTATCGTCTAAATCGTACCCATTACACAAAAATAATTCGAGAGCGGTCTGCGGTAGATCTCACTTAGCTTTGAAAGAAATATCTTCGGCTAGTGTAAAAATCTGCATCTCCAAGTTGGACAGTGTTCCGAGAGATGGTACTTTGCATTGCAAGGAAATTGCATGCAGTAAGGAGTTTTTTCCTATTTTAATTTTCAAATAAAATATCGTATCATTTTAGCTTTTTAAAAAAAGTATATGCGACAATTTTCGTCAATAAGACGTCAGCTTGCTGCTTGGGAGTATCTGCATTTGCCCACTTTCGTGTCTTTTTGTTATCTTTTTGCCAATAACTTATTAATGATGGATGCCATCATCTTAAACGCATTTTTTTGCCAATAACTTATTAATGACGGATGCCATCACTTTATCTGCAACACACACTTATTAGGTAATGAATACATTTAATTATGTCTATTAAAAACTCTTTTCTTTAAAAAAGAAACTAAAAAGCTAGAAAACCACGTAGAAAACAAATGCACAAAGCGGTCACCTTCGGTCAGATTAACGTAGCTAATTTTACCATCATTTATTTTTATTCATCCAAATACGCAATAAACATTTTGTTTGACCTAATTTTTATTTGCATGATTTTTAACAATAAAATGTTATGAAAAAGGCCATTTCCTTTAAAATTATGTAAAAACATAAAATAATGTTGTTTAGCTGCCATTATAAATAAAACAGATCAAAAAATTGCTTTAATGTTAGTTAAATACCAATGTTAATATGTGTTTAAAAGTATGAATATGCGTTGAAGTTTGCCTTCAAAAATCGAATACAGTGGTGGACAAAAGTATTGGCACAGCTCACTTATGTTTGAAAATAAAATATCATTATCCTTGATTACAATTATTCCAAAAAATAAAATAAATTTTTTATATTATTCTTTTAACCAAAATCAAAGTTTACGTAAAAAAATTTGTCTAATCCAAATGAAATAGAAGCAATAAAATAAAAATAAATAAAATATCAGAACTTGCTTGGACAAAAATATTGGCACTCTTAATATTTACCAAATAGTTGAAAGATAAAAATCGCTAGAAAAAACTTAATAATGCAAATATGTGTTTATTACTTTTATTAAACATCAATATCGTCTATAGTTTTGGTGTGTCTTGGTGCAAGCATTTGAGAAGTAATTTTTTTTTTAAAAAGAAAATGGGTCAAGCAAAGGACAGGAAACTACGGTTTCTGAAAGAAAAATAATTGTGAGATCTGCACCGTGAGGGTAGAAATCATACTCTGAAATTGCAAATATAGTTTGAGGAAAGAGTCGTTACTATCCGTGGCGGTGTAAAAGGTTTAAGGAGATGGCGACAATTTTCAAAACAAGGCTGAAGCAGGGCGAGCCGTCAAGTGCAGAAATGGAAAAACGAAAAATTGATTAGAGGGGCCAAAGAACATCCCCATACCTCAGCACGTTTTCCGAAGGCAGGATACCTCGATGATCAGAGATGAACAGTGATGTTATAGATGCTCGTGCCAGAAACCGTTCCGTAGATGTTCTCAGATCGTGCTGAGACACAGAGCAAGGGTTGCAAGAAAACACCTTTAGTCATTAATAAAGTCAATCAAACCAGCGTTTTGGAGTTTACCAGATCGATCTGTTGTGTAAGATTCTATTAATGAGTTTGGGACCAAGCGCAATATTTTTCTGACGAAAGTAAATATGGCATCTTTCATTCAGATGGGCGATCTCTGTCTGGAGGCGCTGAGACACGCAAACTGTTAAGCACGGGGAATTGGAAGTGTGTTGGTGTGGGGTGTGCAACTCTATAGGCTACGGTGTTAAATCTTGTCTTCATTGATGGGAGTAATGAGGCAAAACCGTTTATTTGAATATTTTAAAAAGCAATTTAGCAGCAAAGTGCAATAAATATTGCCAATATTTTATTTCAATACTTTCCTTGAGCGCTTGGCAGTGGATAGCCTGTGCCACGGCTGGTCGCTTTGCCCTCACTCCTACGCCTGAGCGAAAATTCCATTGAATGAACTGAAGCGAATCAGGCATATAAAAGCATTTCAACAGCTCAATTGAAGAGAGACTAACTCCCAGGTGGACGAGAACAACTCCAGTGGTCCCTTCCCATGTAACCGGCACCCAAGTGACTCCGGCTAAATCCAGTTTGTATGACCTTGTTGCATTATTTGGTGTTCTTGGTACATCACACAGCCATTCATTTTGTTGCAAAAGTAATTTAATATATTCAGAGTTCAGAAACTATTTTGAAAAAAAAATATGTTGTTTTATAACAGAATGTTCAACAAATTTGGCACTTTTATATTTGTTATTGTATTGGAGAAATATATATTTTTATTTAAGCGGCCTTTGACCAACGTCACCACTCGTTGTAAGCATGCTGACAATCGGGATTATCTTAGAACATTGGCAGTGGTGGGCTGACGTAAGTTATTTGAATGCGTATTGTGTTGGAGATATGTGCCACCAGAACTGTGATAACTTTACCATCAATGGCTTATGAAAAATTTAGTGTGTTTGCAATGGTAAATTTGCATTGTATGTATTTTGCAACTTATACCTTTAAACACATAAACCTCCAAATATTGGTATTTTGTGTTGACCTTTTGAGGGTTAACCACAATTACATTCCAGCCAAATGTATTAATATTAAAGAGGAAAGCTGACCTCTTCCTTACGTGTTTGTTGTTTGTAATAAACGATGTAATAATTTACATTTATTGTATAAGCGAAAAAACATTTCAGCACCCAATGACAAGCGGTACCAGATGGAAAATGATCCTCTTTCGTTATACGCTGTGCTTCGGCTACTGGCCAACCCATCGACGATAAGTGTTATTTTGAGTTTATAAAATTTAAAGGGTATATTGCAAAATATTATTAATAAAATTTACCATTGAAAATATAAAAAAGTTAATCCCAGCAAACACTATTTGCCGGCAATATAAATTCTTCATATTGGCATTGATGGTAAAGCAGCTAAGCAGCAATTGGTGGCAATATTATTCCAACATCTAATACGCATTAAAAAGTTAACCCTAAATAAACACTCAATTGCCAATAAATTTTACATGCAATCCTGATTAAATAAAAGCACGCCTTTTTTGTTGCAGGCAAATAAACACAGTGGTGGACAAAAGGATATGGCTGTCTTATTTTTTTAAATAAAAATGTATATTTCCCAAATACAAATGTAAACAAATATAAAAAGTTAAATTTGTTGAACATTCTTACAAAACCTACATATTTTTTTCAAAAATAAATTTCCTGAACTCTTCTTGAATATATTAAATTAACTAAAAATAAAAATAATGGCAAAATTTCTATGGACAAAAGTATTGGCACACTAAATAATAATATAATTATATACAAATCTAATATTTTGTCGGATGCCTCTTTTCTCTTTATCACTTCCTTTAGTCGGTTTGGCATGGAGTGGAATAATTTTGAGTTAGTTCTTGTCCTTGGACGTCCACTCTTGCTGAAGATCACCTTCAATTGACTTTTGCTGGAAATATGATGTTTTCGATTCGCTTCAGTTCATTCCACAGATTTTCACTGCTAATGTCAGGGGACTGAGGAGAGTGTTTAACTGATGTGGCACATTATAAGCTATCCACTGTTTAACAATATGGCTGTGTGCTTCGGGTCACAGTTTGTCTTGTTGAGAAATAAAAATTGTTGGCAATATTTTCAGCACTTTGCTTCAAATTGTTTTAAAA
>JACEGR010010530.1:0-18622 GCA_014170235.1 Listronotus bonariensis
AATATTTTAAAGCACTTGCGCAGCTGCGATTTTACATAAAAATAACATAAGAAGTTAAAAGTTGGTCATCTTCAAGGTTATTTCTTATTTTTATTTTATGTTATGTGTCTGTATAAATGCCTAATGAGAAAAATATATAGTTAACTTTTATGTTATTTTCATTTTTATGTTATTTGTCTGTATAAATTCACCTTATTGTGCCCAGAGCCCACACCAACGCTGTTGGTGTTTTAAGCAAGGTTGACACGGAACTTAAAACGAGGGGGAAGGAAATACCTCCGCGGGCAGCAGATTTCACCATCTGGATACACCAGGGATAAAAAACAAACAAAGTGGGCAGTTCGGGGTCTGTCCAGTTGGACCGTATAGAGATGCATTCATGCGGCACCACGAGTTTCTCTTTGGGAACCACTGTAAGTACAGGAACTATACTGGACAATTTCTTAGAGCAGAAGCCATAGAAGTACCTAGAAAAAGCGATAAATCTCCCAGAGGCCGACGATGAGCGAGAGAAAGAAGCCTTTCTGTAAGCGAAAGTTCATTTATGAGACGGTCAGTCCTTTTTGACTTGATTTTTGTCTTCTATTTCTTTTCTTGCTTTATTAGAAGCTTTTTAAATTATAAAAGAACCAAATTATGGAATAGCCCAGATTTGTGTACTATGATCTGTCTAAATTTGGTTTTTCCGACGACTTTAAACTAATTTTTACATTTTTTTATTTAGGAAAGTAATAAAATCAAATACCGCTAAAACCTACGACAGAATCTATCTTTAAAGTTACAAAAACAGTATTTCGTGCACTTTTTGTACAAAATATACGTATTTTTAAAATACCTTAAAAAGTTATGAGAAAGCTATAAAACAAAACGTTACTACAGCGACGAAAGGGCTTACACTACAGGCATGTTATTTTTTACTCTGGAATGGGAATAAAAAAAAGAGATAATCCCTTCTAATTGCGTGTGTGAGTTTTCGTTTAAGAGAAATGCCGGTATTCCATATTGGGGATACTATTTCATGTTTCGTCACTTATTTCCTCTAAAAGTTATTAGAGAAATATGGCACAGTAAAATAAGGCCAGGCATTATTAATATCGGCCTTATTTTGACATCTGAGCTTGCGCAGATGCATGGTGGGATAAGGACTCGCTTAATAAGTAGTAGTAAGTAGTGCCTGGCTTTATTTATGTCGGTTTTAGGTCGTGCCTTATTTTGGTCTTATTTTATCTTCGGAACTGTTCGTGTAAACCGAACGGCTACCGAGCACAAAATCAAAAAGTTTTTAGAAGTAAAAATACTTAAAATCTTGCTTTTTCAAATGTATTTTTGTAATTATGTTAAACAAAACCCTACAACACAAGCCAATAAAGAAAATCGACTCAAAATGTTTCCTTTTTTTAGGTTAATGGTACTGTCAACATGATTTGCAATAACTCTATATTATGGGTACAAGCACTATTTAAATAAGGCCGGTATTAATAATACCCGAGCTTAATAAGGCAACTTGCAATAATTTTCTATTAAAAAAGAAACTAGCGTCGTTTAAGGCCACATATCCTTGATAAGAGGGGCTTAAGCAAAAAAATATAGGAACTTGTCATATTATTTTTAAGTATCTTATATGATATTTATTAGTTTCATTTGTAAGGTTTTTTTTTATCATACCACTGTACTAAATTGAATAATTAATGAAGTACCCTGTATACCAGTTAATGCATATTGTTTATGTACTCATTAGAGAAAGTGATATCATGTTAATGTGACAGTAAACATTTTTTCACCCAAAGAAATAACAGATGTGCAGCAGTACTTATATTTTATTTTTTGTTCCGCTTTAGCCCATGAAAGTCAAGTTCACTTTCTATTCGATCAATTAGATTTTGCCTTGATTACCAACATTTGTCTGATCGTTTATACCTACAGGCTATAGGGAATTATAGAAATAATTTTAATATCTATTTATAGATAATTTCTTATTTAACATAATGCTTGTATATTACATTTTAATTGCAAATTTAAAGAAAAAATACACGATAAAATTGTGGGAAATTCAGGTTAGGCGCACCTATCGGATAATTTTTGAACCCTTTTGGGGCACTATGACATTTGCTTGTCATATTTTCCTTGTTGTTGTTGCAGTATCGTATATTTATATATTTTTTCAGATTTATTAGGTCATATGAATGAAAAGAAGCAAATGCTTTTGCTTATAAGTAAATAGTATATTACATTACAAGTGTGGAAAATGACTAATTTCACACGAGTGGGAATATTGTAGCACGAGGCGTTAGCCGAGTGCGACAAACCCACGGGTGTAAGAAAGTCATTTTCACACGAGTACTGTACACTATTTTTCCTACGACCACAAATTATTCACCAAAAAAAAAGTAAATTAAAGTTTGTCTGTTCAGAAAAAATAAAAAACAATTGGGAACTTTGCAACACTAGGGTGATATTTACTTTGCAACACTAGTGTGATATATACTTTTCCTCACTGCTATATTATACTGTTTTGACAATATTTTTACATCGAAAATCACCTACCTAGAAGCATTATATAACTTTTATTATTTTGGAATTTAAAAAGGCCCTCACTTAATAAAAATTGTATGGTTTTGTTAGGTAATAACGCTAATAGTTTAATACGGTTTTCTGCTATTATAAGGGTTTTTTAAAAATTATCGATTCTTACATATTTTAGACACTCTTCTAAATTAAACGTAAGTGGTGCATATCCAAAATATTCCGTTTTTTAAAAAATATCAGTAAATAAACTAACGGGACCGGGGAGTGAAAAGGGGTGCTGGGTGGGGTAAAATTGGTAAAACGAGTTAATGAAACTGAACATCACATGTAAAATTAAGTAAAAATAACAGTTTTTCCTCATATTTTTAAGAAAAAATATAAAAAATATGAAAATTGTAAATGCATAACGTAAAGTCCTTAAAGTAAGGAAAAAACGACTACCAAACGTCAGTTACCATGCAAAATATGGAAAGCATTTGGCAACTTCGGAAGGGTCTGATTCTATTTATGAATGGATAAAAGAAAGTGGATTCATAAAGTGTGTATTAGCCTTAGGTTTAATAGGGGATTAAAAAAAAAAGATTTAACTAGTTGTTTGAGTACACGAAGAAAGAGAGGAAGGAATTTGATCTATAGGCTTTTTTCTCTGGCGCTTTAGGTCGAACGGTCAAGCAAGGCTGCCTCTATAAGTACGTGCTCAAAGGTAGAAGGGAGATTTTAAATTTGATCTACTTACCTGACAACTGACAACACTGTGCCAGTCAGTGAAAGTTGTTTTTTGTGGTTATGTCTATTTTTGTTTATGTTTTTATTTTTTCGTAAATTTTAATAAATATAAAATAAGATGATTTTCGCTAATTTGGGTTCTACCGTTTAAGGTAAATAAAAAGTTTTTTATTGTCACTACAATAAATATGTCACTTGCAAAACCAATAGCAGTTTTTAGAATGACATCATAATATGTATCACACCAGTGTTGTAAAGTACTTTGCAACACTAGTGCTGTAAAGTACTTTGCAACACTAGTGTGATATAACGTTTATAAAAGTTTTTTTTCATATTTTTAATAATAGATTATGCCCCTTAATTTTTGTACAACTTTCTGTAACACCCCGTATAAAGGGTGACATTGAAAAAACTAGAATGCATAGTAGTACGCGATAGGCCCATAAAATATTACCAAAGGTTCCAATACATTAATATTTTATCACCTTTTGTTTTCAAGATATCAAAGACATTATAGTTTTTTCCCCTTGTAATTATACACTTTATATGTGTCCCAAATCCGACCTCCCTTGGAATATTGTTCTTATATCTGGGGCATGGCGTCCCCCACAACCCTAAGCATTCTTGATTTTATTCAAAGAAGAGCTATTCGTCTCATTAATGATCCTTCACTTACAGAAAGGCTTCCTCTCTTGCACATCGTCGGGCTGTGGGGGATTTATCGCTTTTTATAGGTACTTCCATGGCTTCTGCTCTGAAGAATTGTCCAGTATAGTTCCTCCACTTACGGTTTCCAACAGAGAAACTCGTGGTTCTGCGCGTATGCATCCCTATACGGTCCAACTGGACAGGCCCCGAACTTTCCACTTTGTTCGTTCTTTTATCCTTAGAGTTTCTAGGCTGTGGAACCTGCTGCCCGTGGAGGTCTTTCCTTCCCCCCAAATCTTCAAATATTTAAGTCCCGTGTCAACAAACTCCCTCTTACCTCGCTTAAGACACCCACGGTACGTTAGTATTTAGGCTTTTAGCCTTCGTGGTTTTGTCCAAAGATAAAAAAATAGTTTCTTTGTAATTTAGATTTTTTGTTATTTTTTTGGTTGTTAAGGGAGTATTTAACCAATTTACCACCAGTTTATTAAGCAGTCAGAGTAAGGCACCTGTCGAGCTAATATGCAGTAATTTATTTAACTTTTTAAAAAAGCTTTAATGTCCTGTATCTTAAAAACAAAAGGTGATCGAATATGTGTTTTGGAACTTTTTTGTTATCACCCTCCGTATGTATATGAGGGTACAATAAATTATAGGAGTATAATATACTTAGGTATGGCTAATCCGTTGCAATTAAAATTATTTTTGGTCACACTTAACAACTTAAACGCAAATATCCTAAAAAGGGTTACTTACAGCGATTCTTACAAAATATTCTTTTTTTTGTGTCCAAAACACAAAAGACTTTACTTGTTTTCTTAAGCTGCCTCCAGACTTGCAACAATTTGCCAAACACTCGTCTGAACAAACCAACCTATTTCGGCTCTCCTTTGATGCAAAAACAGACAAACTCTGAATCACCGCGAAATAATTCCCCAAGCCCTTTGGACGACGTGAATTCCGTCCATGTCCACGTCCACGTCCGCGCTATGTAGGGCTTGTGGCGTGCTACTCGGCGCGGCGAATGTTTGCAAGTCTGGACGCAGCATTAGATGGTAAATTAGGGTGATGCATTTCCGCGAAGGCTTTTTTTTCTCGGTGCTTAAGCAAAATTTCAATCTACATGTAAAAAAGTTTCCACCAAGCTTTTAATAATAATTTTGAGTGCTTTTAAATTTAAAATTTTCCATTTAAATGCACGTATTTTTTTTAAATTTTTAATGCTTAGCCACTTCTTACTATATTATGAATCGTTTCAACCTTACGGCATATTTTACGCTCTTTAAGATTGCTCCAGTGTTTTTATGTTTGCCGGTAGGAGTCGTCAAAATACAATTTTTAGAATAAATTGTTTTTTTTAACACGCTTTTATTAGCTTGGGTTGTAACTATCTATCTATCTATCTATCTATGTAACGGAATCTTTGAGCCTAATTTTTACCAACTTCCAGCGATTCAATTTCTTTGAAACTTTGCACACGTATCAAGGACCGATGACAATGCAATAATTTAAAAACAGTATCCCGTTATCCTGATTGGGACCGCCAGGATAAATAAATTCCTTTACAGATCCTCTGTGTCTCTTGACAAAATGGCGAAGGAATTTTTTAGTGAATAAACTGGAGCATTTATTTTTAAAAAACTAATTGATATATCGAACTAAAAATGAAAAATAAATAATAGTTTAAAAAAACTAAAAACACGCTTTTTATATGCAACCGAACTAAAAATTAGAAAATAATTTTTCATTACAAAGAGTTTGTCACTTCAGAATAAAAGCGTGGGGTGCTTAATATATTAAATGTTATAATTATTCTATTTGCAAATATCTATGAGGAAAAGTTACGAAAAAATTGTAAAATGCACCCCACGCCTTTTACTCTGAAGTGACAAACTCTTTGTAATGAAAAATTATTTTCTAATTTTTAGTTCGGTTGCATATAAAAGCGTGTTTTTTAGTTTTTAAACTATTATTTATTTTGTTAATATTTTAAGCAAAACGCCAAAAAGAAGGAGAAAAATGGGTTGGCTCTTGGCTCGTAACAAATTGTTCTGTTTAATAAAATTACACATATTTTTGCGGCATATTTCCCTACAATTATAATTTTTCTAAAGTAAAGTAATTTTTTGAGTTACATAAAAAACACTAAAGCAATTTCAAAGAGCGTGAAATATGCCGTAAGATCCATCAAAACGATTCACAATGTAGCAAAAGTGGCTAAGCATTAAAAATTCGAAAAATAAAATTACGTGCTTTTAACTGGGAAAACTTTAAATTTAAATGGTAAGTACCTAAAATTAATATTAAGATTCTAAAGTTGGTGGGTTTCTTTTTCTACGTGTGGGATTAAAATTTTGCTTAAGCACCAAGAAAAAGAACAACTTTTGCGAACAATATTTACCCTATGATACATACAGGGTAGCACAAAAGAAAAATTGACGACGGGACACAAAGCTTTTTAATTTTTTTTCATTCTTTAGAAAACCTTCATGTTGCGTTTTTATGGATTTTTAGGGTTGGAAAAAAATTTCGACTATACTTCATTTTTTACAAGAGATAGTAATAAAAATGTCTCGGGACGGTTAGAAGGTTGTAAACCATAGGCGCACCAGTCTCTGTGCAAAGAACAGGTAGAAATACACCGAATTGCGTTAAATAAGGATTATAAATTTTATATATACTTTAATATCTTTCCGTATGTGCAACTGAGTGGTTATAAATTGTTAAAGTATTGTTCAAAGTATTACAGTATTGTAAAAATGGCTTCTCCGCAGAAACGCGCATGTCTCGGCCATTTAACTGTAAACGAAAAGCAGATTGTTAAAAACGTATTCAATTATACAGGGTGCAACAGAATGGACTCCTACATTTGGGTAGCAAATAAAAAGTCTACTATAAAATATGAAGCTAAACTTTTATTATTTTCAAAAAGAGCACACTTTAAGGTTTTTAACTATGTTTTCAAAATTATATCGTGTAAGTGACGGCCGTTAGCAGCGACACACATGCGCAGGCGTTCCTAGAAGTTCCGCATTACTTTTATCACCATATCTTGAGGAATAGCAGCAGTTTCATCTCGGATCGCTGTCTTGATTTAGGAAAGTCAAGAACCAGTTGCCCTTAAGTTAGCAACCCATTTAAAAATTGTTTTCCGGTCTGGAACAGAGGCATTCGGAGGCAGGAAGCGCGTACAAAATGCTCTTTAAGCTGGCTTAAAAAGACATTCAATCCTGGTTGATGCAGCAAAATATTGAACATCCTACAGATAGTGTTAAACTAGAGTTGTTGCAGCTAGTAAAAAGTGAAGTCGCCACAAATAAAGCTAAGTACACACGTTTTGTAATTGATGAAATAGCCAAGAAACAAAATATAACTGTATATCGGCTGCCAACTTATCACTGCGAACTAAACCCCATAGAACTTATATGGGCACAAGTGAAAGGTGAAGTAGCCAGAAATAATACTACGTTTAAACTAGTAGATATAAAAAAACTATTTTAAATTGCCATATCTAATGCTTCCCCAGAAAACTGGAAAAAATGTGTCGAACATGTAGGTATTAGAAGTAGAAAATAAAATGTGGTCTTTGGATATAATAGTAGATACAACTGTTGAACCTCTAATTATATAAGTAGACTCATATGACTCAAGTAGTGATAGTATGTTAGATATGGAAGAATGTGAATAACTAGATGTAGATTATGTAGCATATTTAATTAGGTATAGATTATATTTTAAATAATTATTTTTGACTATGCACTTTTAATGTGTATTATTTTCTTAATAAAATGGTTATTATTAACTATAATTATACCAACTGTACAATATTGATATACTATAAATTTTAAAATAAATTTTTACACATATAAAAGAAACAAGATTTTCATTTTACCTAAACTGTTTAAAAAGGGTAAGTTTCCAAAAATAAACTCAAGCGCACCGCCACTGTCAAGGTTTTTATCACCTTATTTCCACGTAAATACGGGTAAACATCTGTTATTTCTTTGTATTTGACCCAAGAGGTTGACGAATTTTAGAGCGGGGTCTGCCGGCCTAAAATTATGATGCCTTATCAGTACGTTACAGGTAGAATTGAAGAAAAATATTTATACTCGGACTAACATAGAAAGCGAATTGCCATGAAATTAAATGATTTATTACTCTCTCTTGCAAAAAATAGAGTATAATACCAAACTCTGACTACGGATTAGTGTTCAGCGGGTCAATTTTCCAATCTTTCTTCACGGTGTCGAATGAGGGTATTAACGTTATGACACTTAAAAGACTATTTCGAGATTCGCCGGCCAAAAGGCAAAAATAAATTAAAATTTATATATCGTTACTCTGTCCAGTCTGGTACTTTTTTTTCTTTTTTGTAAAGTAGTGATAATTTTTAATGTGTACCTACCTACTATACAATTATTACCTTAAATTTTGTATCTTAATCGAAGTCTTGCCATTCCCAATCCTTCGTTGCTCATCGTGCACTCTGGTAATATTTTTTCTCAAATTGTCAAAATCACGACCACTTTTTTCAACAACATGTTTTTCACTAATCACTTTCTGTTTTAAATTACTATCATTTTTAATTTTTTACCGATCCTTAACGATAACATTATTCTAACCCGAATGTGTCTTATGATATATTTTTCAGTTTTAAGTTTGTTCTTTAACGAATCGTCATTTTTATAGAGTAAAAGTTTGTTATGTTTGTTATGAGTCCATGAATTGGAATTTTTAATATTGTCCATAAATCCAGTAGAGTTGTTGTAGGGAGATAAGCTATTGGGTTTCATGTTTTGGGAAGTTCTAAAATAAGTAGAATTTATTTTTTTATTTCGTAAAATCAAGGGTGTTTAAAAAACATAAATTTATTTGTTGTTTTTTTCTTTAAATTAATTTTAGAATAAAATAGATTTAAAAAGGTGCTTTATTGGGCCCTTGTACAGAATGGGTATCCGCAATTTTAATACTGAAACGTAAAACTGTTGGAAAAGCGCCACCCTTATTGTGCCAAGCCTTATAAAAAATTTAAAAAATGGAATATCCTGTAAACTTTGTTTTTCAGAAGAACACTTTATACGTTTCTTTTTAACCAAATTGAATAGAGGTTTGTTTCAATTTAAAGTGGTGACAGCAACCCCTAAAATCTTATATAGTAGAGGGATTGCGTAATATTTTAAACGCCATTAAATTTCTAATTTCTGTAACAAAATTCATTACCTAACTTTTTGTTCAGTACTTATAGAAACATAAAGAAAAAAAATTAGTTAGAATACCAAAAGTTTCCCTAAAACCAAGGTTAGTTTATATTTATAAGGTTGCGACATATCCTCAACTTTTAGGCGGTTTGAGGTCGGGGACGCAAGGAAGGGCACTCCACGGAGAAAAGTTGGCAAGACTGGGTAAAATCAAAGCTGATGATCAATCCAGTGGCGTCTAGAATTTGCGCATTTCATTTTGCATTGTTTTGGAAGTGATATTTGTTGAAAGATGTAATTCCAAATGTTTTTTATTTAAAGTAAAAGAATTTACAACTTATTAATAATTAAAAACTGTTGTGTAAACGGTTGTTCTAATAATACAATAAACTGTATATCTCCGGCACTGAACAACATTGCCGAAAAGTGGGAGATGTGACGTCATAACACGTCAAAGCAATATGGCCGAATGTCGTGACCTTATATAGACCGACTTTGCTCTAAAACATAGTAATTATTATACACTCCTAGACAACAAAAACCGGACAAACAAAATGTTGTTTAAATTCATTATTAAATTTAATATTGGTTTTTAAAAATTTTATTTATTTTTTCGTCCAATTCTAGCCCATTTTATTCGGACCAATATTTATTATGGGGATTACAAAACGGTTTACAAGACTAGGTGTTATAGGCAGAGCCAAATCATGCATTTTGACTCAAATTTTTTAATAGTGTATTAGAGAAGTACCATCTTTTTTATTTATTTTTTTTATTCATATTGGTGGCTCTATTCTAAAAGAAATTACAAAGTTTTAATGAAAACATGCAATTTAATTATGATAGTCGTAATATACGCTTTATTGCAAATATATTGGGAAAACTTAAAATTTAGAAGTCCATATTTGCGAAACTAATAAAGATAAATGTATCAAAATGTAGATTTTTTTAAAGGTCTTTGAAAAATCTTTTTGCTGGTGATATTTGGGTGTGTTTTTTTTTAATATTTTAATTATACCTTTTATTTGTACCCTGCATATTAAAAGATAACAAAAGTCAGATTATGGTTTGGAAACTAAAGTCAAGTGTGTGGTTCTTTTTGAAAAATAAATTAAATTGCTTTTAAAACAAATTATCCCTTAACTCTTTTTCTCATTTAAGATTTTAGGGGTTGCTAAAACCACCACTAGAAAGTAATTTTATTTTTATTGTAAACAAGCGTACATAGTGTCCCACTAAAAACAAAATTTACACATTTTTACTTTTATTCAGATTTTCTGAGGCCTGACCTATTAAGGTGGTGCTATTTTACATTGTACACATATTGTGTACAGGGTTATTGGTTAGGTGTTGACCACCCCTGTAACTTTTATGTTTAAGCTACGGACCTGATTTTATTACCAACTTATAGAAAATGAAACGTATTTTTTAGAAAAACAAGAAAATATTATACAGAATGTCACAAAAAATTTGGACATATAAATGATACTTTTTTTTAATGGAACACCCTGTATATTTGTAGAAAGTTATAAAGCCCTTAAAAGATCTTTTTAAAAATATACAACATGATGTATTTATCTTCCATAGTTTTCGAGCTATCAGAGTATGAAATATAAAATATTATTATTCACTTAGATTTAAAATAGGAGGTTTTTCGAAATTATTTTTCAACACTCTATAGTCTAACAAATCATAGACTAAATCTTAACTAAGTCAGGAGTATACTTTTAATACGTAATACGTTTGCGCTGAATCTCATTTATTACTGTTTTTATTAATGGAATAATTCGTCCATCCTACTCGTAGTTGGCGCTGGAAACAAAAAGATGTTACAAGTCAACTTCCATATTATTTTATTTAATTAGTGACAGCTTCTTAAAATGCCTTTCACAGTAGAAGAAAAACGGGATATTTACGAAATATTTATAAAATCTTATTACAATAAACGTCAAGCGCAGTTACAATATGCTAGGCGATATGGAGAAGAAAGAATTATTCCTAGTTTAAATACTTTTCGTAATGTTTATAAACAGGTAACGGAAACACTATCATTTAAGAGAAAGAAACAATCAATAATTCGAGATGAAAACTACTATGATGACGAATTGAATATTGTGGTACATGTTCAAGGTAAGTTGTTGTGGGTTTCTTTTTTCTTTATTTAAAACTCCTGATTTTTAGAAAATCCAGAATACATTAGGCAAATATAAATTTCACCCCTACAAAATTTTACCAGTCCAGTATTTAACAGTTGAGCATAAAAGAAACCGATTAGATTTTGCTCGGAATATGATGAATCTTTTAGAACTAGATGGTCTTTTATTTAACAAAATTGTTTGGACCGACGAATCAGTGTTTTCAACGGTTTTTAAATTTAACAGTCGGAATAGTCATGTTTGGGCTCAAGAAAACCCCCGTGCTATTAGTCAAGTTAAACGTTCTGGTCGTTCATCCGTAAATGTGTGTAGAATTTTAAATAACAGGGTAATAGGACCCATATTTTTTAATGGTTCTTTAAACGGAGACCGATACTTTGATTTAGTCCAAGATGTGGTTCAAAATTTGCCAGACAATAATAAAGTTTTGTGGCAACAAGATGGTGCTCCTTACCATAATATCGGTCTTGTAACTCGTTTTCTAAATGACAGATTTCCCGTCTGGCTTGAAAGATTTGGCAGTATAAGATGGCCGCTAATAGGCCAGATTTGACAGTTATGGACTCATTTCTGTGGGGTTACCTCAAAGGAAAATACCCGACATTGTATAACAGAAGAGATTGCGGCACTTACACTAATAATCAAGGTCACATTTTGGCTGCAATAGAGAGACAAAAACGCATCTATTTAAAATGTATCGAAGTGGATGGGGGCCATGTAGAACATTTTGCAGTTTAACATTATTATATTTATTTTTGATTTTCATATTTGTATGTAGTAGTTAATAGTAGATTGATAATACCTAGATAATACATAGTTGTTTAAACACTCTTGTAATTCACTGAATTGTATCCGCAGTTGGTTTCTTGTGAAATATTTTTTAAATATTAATACTAAATAGAAAAATAGCTTTTTAATGTTTCAAAATTATTAGAGCATTACTCTACAATTGTTTCGCCTTTCTAGGGCTTCATCAAGAGTACTTCGTATACTAAACTTAAAAAAGAGAAATATTTACAAACAGAACCATTTAACACGTTTTTCCCAAAAAGGTCTATAAAATATTATTAGGGTTTTATTATGCGGCCCAGATGTGGTAATAAATTTATTTATAATTGGCATATCTGCGAAATTTATTTGATCATTGGTAGAAAGAGTTGTATTGTCTATAAGTGATTTTTTAATTTCTAGTTGTTCATATAAATTTAATTTTTTACCTTTGTTTTCTCTATGGAGTTGTTTAACATTATTAAGATCTATAAAGTGGTTTTGTTCAATACAATGTGTTGAAATGCCTGTGTTTTTAAACCATTTAAAATTGATGTTTTGTGTTCTTTTATTCTGTTTTTATGCTCCTTCCACTTTGACCAATATATTCCGCATTACAGTCTGCGCAATTAACTTAGATATGTCAGGGGTTTATAAAGTTAATTGCGCAGACTGTAATGCGGAATATATTGAAGCCCTAGAAAGGCGAAACAATTGTAGAGTAATGCTCTAATAATTTTTGAAACATTAAAAAGCTATTTTTTCTATTTAGTATTAATACTCTTGTAATTATTATTGTGTCATTATTTGTAATTTTTAACTCTGATAGCTCAAAAATATGAAAGATAAATACATCATGTTAAATATTTTTTAAAAGGTCTCTTTAAGGGCTCTTTAACTTTCTACAAATATACAGGGTGTTCTGTTAAAAAATATTAACATTGATTTGTCCAAATTTTTTGGGGCACCCTGTATAATATTTTTCACTTTTTTAAAAGATACGTTTAATTTCCTATAATTTAATAAACAATTCAGGTGCGTAGCTTTAAAAATAAAAAGTTACAGGGGTGGTCAAAATCTAGTCAATAACCCTGTACATATACTGGTTTGAGTACCACCCATAGTTAGTTGCAGTATTTTATATTTTATTACAAGTGCATTTTTAAATCCAAAACTACATACCCATTAAAAAATAATCTCCAGGACACAAAACACTACTTTTCCCACAGTGTCTGCTTAAAAAATCATGATATTTCGTCTCCGGATCAGAAGGTATGTAAAGCGGGTTATAATAAATGTAACTTAGAGAATTAAAATTACTTTCATCCGAACACTCCAGAATTGGATCCTCGTGAATATTCGACTTAGAGTTAAGTGTGTTAAAGAGAGCAATGTTTTTGCCTAAAGTGTTCTTTCCTAAACTGGCTTTGTCAGTTTTAAAGTTCTTTTTATGTTTTAACGTAGCCTGAATGTCATTTTCATTGAGAAAAAACTTTTTGTAAAAACTTCTTGTCTTTTAATATCAATATCATTTTTTTTCGTTATGGATTGTATACAGTTCATTGACTGTAAATTTGCAGTTGTACGCGGAAGATTTTGTTCCCAAAAACCCTGTGTGTTTTAGGTTTTTCCATAAATCTTTTAAGAAATTGCTCTCTGCATTCTGCTTTTCTAATAACCTTTCTTTATAAATATTTGGAAGTTGTAAATCATTATATTTCTCTTTATTAAAGTTTTTGTTTTCCATCGGAAACTTCTCCCGATAATTCTCAGAAATTTCTTCAAAAATTATTGATAGGTCCTCTTGGTGCTTTTCCCTTGTACGAAAACGTAGATCTTCAATATCGTCGTCTAGTTTTATGGTTTCGGGTGTTTTTATAGTCTCATCTTCAGGGAGTATTTCAATTTTGTTTAAGTCCTGTTCGGGTAATGTTTTGCTTACTTGAGGTTGATGTCTAGTTTCTATAGGTATAAGTACTGCATTAAAAACGATACAAGATAAAGTAAACGTAAACAACAAGTGTTTCTTGTGGGTTTATCACCATCAGGATATTTATTTATTACAAAATTTAAATTCAAAAATATACAGGGTCGTCGGTAACTCAACCGATAAGCTTTAAGGTGTGAGTCTACAATGAAAATTAGGAAAAAGCTTCATATAAATGTCCTAAACGTCTTATAGTTTTTGAACTACGGGATGTTAAATGTTTTAAAAAATATTTTTATGAATTTTATACCAATTCAGATATTTTAATAAAATTGACGCCTTTATTGCTTTAAAATATAAAAGCACAATAATACAAAAATATTTGGATAGTTAAATTGATATGAATTTGTTGATCAAGTGGTATACGGCAAGAATATTTCTTGAAAAAATTATTGTTAAATTAAAGTAAAATATTTTTTTATGATAAAAATATACTTTTTTAACAATTTTATATAGATAACAGAAATTTATTCGCTGTTAAACCGCACTAGTTACTAAAATTACCTATCTAAACCAAATTTAGTTAAAAAATTTGGTGTCTGATTTGTCTTTTTATATTAAGGGAAACAATTAGATTAAATTTTACCTTTTATATCATTATCTAATGCAAATCCATGCTGCCCTTCAATGTTACTTATAATCGAAATTAAATCCTCCACATTAGAAATTGACGAAGTATCACTTAAAGAATCTTCCTCCAACTTTTTCTCACTTATTTCTTCTTCCATTTTAGTATAATCCTTCCTTTCCTCCTCTTTTTTTCTCCCAAAGCAAGCATGTGACTTCTGTTATGCACCCAGCCTTTCGATATAGTCCATTCCTTCAGCCAAGCTGGTTTCGATAAGTCTGGTTTGGATAAATATGTTTTCTTCCTTTTTGCTTTGTTTTTCTCCAAGCGATTTTTCAAAATTGCTTTGTGATTTTGTTTTGAAGTTTTTGAGGGTTTTGAGTGTTTGGATGTAATGTATGTGGGGACCAAGTTCTTCTGATTATTATACATAGGCACAAGCATCGGAATAATTCGGAAAGAAATGACATTTCTTTTGAACTTGTTTGTTTATGTTTTGTTTAAAGCAGCTTCATCTCAACGTATTTTTTAAACTTATGCAAATAATTAAGGTTAAGATTAAACAAAAATGCAATATTTCTAATAATTTTCTGCAAAGGTAGAGTTTATTTATCTGTATTTCTTACAGTCCGGTAGGTAGCATTGTCGGGAAAACAAGAATTTCAGAATGGCTGATTTTTTAATATGTTATTCTTCTTCCTATTTGCGTTGGCGTTCAGCTGTGACCTTGACATTTAGAGCTGTCACTGATATGTCAAAAAATGCAGACCTTCCTCATATATTATCGTTTCAAGTTTCATTAAAATATACCGAACGCTTCAGAAGTTAAGGAACGACTATATAATTAGCAATCATAAAACTGTCTGGCAATAAAACCAAAATTAGGTTTTTAAAATGTTTTCAGGACACTTTGTTTGACCTCCGGACAGTGCGGACGTGCGTAGAGGACTACAAAGTTCTTCCCAGGGTGGCGGTTAGACGTACCGTACGGACGTTTTTACCTTCGGGGATCAAGAAAAGATTCACGGTAAATTGACGGCATCTTTCTTCTGGAGCTAAGCGCCGTGAGCGAAGATTCCTATAAGCTGATGGTATCTTGTTTGGTAGTAAACACAAGGTATTTCTCAAATGGCGGGAAATAGATGGGAACTGTCAGTAGTGAAAGTGAAGGTTATACGTAACACCAGTATCAGCTCTTAGTTTGACAGCCGACAATTTATGCATTGCATCGATTGTAGAGTTAATTGTTTTCTTTTGGAATTTCTGGGAGCTACGAGCTCGATTATCGATATTTTCTGCCGACGAAGCCTGTAAAGCATAATCCGGAAGGTGGAGAACTGGTGGATTGGACCTGAAGGGACCAAAACCAAGAAAAACAATAGAATAGAATAGAATAAAATGTTTTCAAAACCTTGGATTATTACCTGTACATGTAGGAGGCGAACTAATAAATGCACCCACTACCGCCTGCCAGACAGCCCTGGGTCTAACCAGAAGAGGAAGGAGAACAACATATCAAAAAATCAGCTGACCTAAAATTCTTTTTCAGAAACGATGCTACTATTTGGTTATATCCAAAAATTGGTTATCAATTTATTAGAATCTGATATTTTCTTAAAATCATTAGTTTGTTATCACATTTTTACGTGTAAGTTCACATTTAACGAATTACGCGTCGAAATTAACTAAATGATCATGGACAACAACAAGTATAAACTCTATAAAACGGAAGTACCCATGTTATGATTGTTTGTTACCCCTTTGTTTAAAGCCCATATTTATTCATGCGTGTGGTTGGTGTCTGTATGGATATTTATTCTGAATAAACCGCTCAAATATTGAAATGACCTTTAATTCCGCACACATTTAAAATACTGTATATAAACAGTTTAAAACTTACTTAAAAGTAAAAATAATAAAAAAAATAATAATAATAAAAATAATCAAATCATCCGAAAGAAAATGTTCTTTAACATATATTTTAATCCTTATTTGCTGCAAATCAGTAACACTACAGATTCCTTAAGGTTTTTGTAAAAGTCGGGGGTCATATCATTATCATTATATATAATAAAACTAAGTTGATAAAATGTGTGTGCCGAAAAAAACTTGAAAAGGAGTCCCGATACGATAAAGGGACTTATATAGTGTGATAGCCCTTTATCCCCCCTCGAACAAGAAAGTTCCCGTTTTACCCTAAAGGGCGTATTTTTAAAGATATAAGGACTCTTCCAACCCTTCAACTTGGAAATTAAGTGTAGTGGCGCCATCTGTTGTCGAGTATTTAAACTTCATTCGAAACAACGGTTATTTGGGTCTCATATCAACTCCCGAACGAAGCCGGGAATCATAGCTAGTTATGGTATAAAAGTACAAAGAGCTTTTGTTTGTTTAGTTATTAACATTGAGTAGTTTAGCACATTTGTTACAACCCGACTCCATTTTTTTTAAATATTTTTACTTTTTAGTAGATTATAGTTTTATTATTGTTTTAAGGTCTGGTCAATTTTTAAACTGTTTATTGTTTCTTTTTTAGTTTACTATTATTACTATTAAATCAATAAACATACACTAAAAAACACAGACTACAGTAAAAAGCACAAGCACGCATAATTTGATTGGTTTGAAGCGAATTAAAAAAAAAAAAAGATTAAGGTAATCAGAACTTACCATGACCCCCTAACGTGTAATGAGTTTTGCATGAACGTTGATAACGCTTTCAACCAATTAAATTAAACGTGCTTGTGATTTTTACTATAGTCTAAAAACAAACGATCATTTTTAGTTATACTAGCTCATAAAAATCTAATGACGTCATGTTTAGAAAACCGCCCAGAAAAATTTTGTGACCTTATATGTTTCGTGTCCAAATCCAACCGAAATATCATATGACAGAAAAATAAGACTAACAAAAAGTTGAAATAGGAAAAAACTTTACCGATAGATGGCGTAATGGACAATAAACTACTACGTTTATTCAACAAATCCGCTTCTTATAGAAATTTTTTGGAGCTTGTTGTTATAGCCACAAAATAGGGTTATCGCCGACACCGTACCAATCCGACCAAAATAATTCGAGACCTGTCTTTGGCTAGTGTAAAAATCTGCATCTCCAGGTTGGACAGTGTCCCGAGAGATGCGACCGCGACCTTGCAGTGCAAGCAAATTATTAAGCTTTTGAAAAAAAATTTATGCGTCAATTTCTCTTCATCTTAAAGTCGTCATAATGACGTCATTAACGGGGGTTTTTAGTCTGATGAAAAGGTTAATTCTGCCCCGATGTTATCGATTCTGAATGAGCCACTTTATTTTCGAGCATATTTTCTTCTAGAGGCAGCTTTGCCGCACGAATAACGTACGGCAGAGAGAAAAAATAGGTCTAGTATCTTTCTCTCGCTATCCTGATTTAGTTTTTTATGGGACCATCGCGGAAGTACACTCTTTTAAATAAAAAAAAAAAATTAAATCTGTCCACAAACGCCGAAGAAACCGCCTAACTTATATACACAAAAAAAAATACAGGCGAACTGAGGACCCTCCTTGTTTCTGAAGTCGGTTAAAAATACAGGGTGCCCGTCTATATTTTGACCCATTCTGATAGCGAATAATTTTAGAACAAATAAAGTTTTTAGGATCTAGTTTTCCCAAATAGCTTTATTTATTTTTTTATCATATTTTCGTCATTTGGTTTTGACATTCTGTTAGCACAAAAACAAAATGGCCACTTTTCGATATAGGTTGTTACTGTTTCTTTTATATATTTTTTTATTTAGTTTTTGGTGTGTAAAATATTAAGTGCATGGAAATTAAGAGTATTATTTGACAATGAAAAGTTGCTTCATACATAGTTACAAAAAAATCAATACAGATATGCGTTATTAAAAAAAATGCAGTTAGGCAAGATTTTTTTAACTTTTATTAATTAAAAAAATAATTTGGTTAGAGACTTGCAGCATATATTTTTTAATATCAAATTATAAATAGCTAGATTAAAAAGTACTTTCACAGATTCTTCATAGTTTAACCAGTTTATATCTATTCC
>JACEGR010010531.1:0-18617 GCA_014170235.1 Listronotus bonariensis
AAAACCGTTGAAAAGTGGGGATCCAGATCACAGAAATAATATAAAAGGCCCTCGTTAAAAGATGACGACTTGTCAACTTTTTTGTGACAAAGAAAAAGTAGAGAAAGGAGGGCCCGACCCGAAAGAAAGTATATCATGTTACAGTAGGTGGGCTCAAGTTAAGAAGTAGGGCCTCATTATGAAGATTTTCCTCTTTAAAATGATTTTCCACAAAAATAAATTTTTAATATACATATATGCTATGGGCCCCGACTTAAATATTTGCCCTGGGCCCCAACACCTCTAACTGACTAAAGAATAAAACCAAGCCGGACTTTAAGGTAACTTGATTTTTGGAAAAAGTTTTTTGCTTAATGGAACAAAAAAATACCGACAAACATATTGATAAAAAAAATGCGAAAAACAATGTTTATTTGTATTTTACGTTAAAATGTGTCGGTCAAATATTCTTAATAGGTATTTATTATACAAGGAAAAAAGCTCTAGATTTTAGCTTAAGGTTGTGTTGTCTCTCGAGCTAAAATCAAAAATGTTCTCCATGTATAATACACTATTTTTTTCTGAGACAGGAAAAACGACGACTAAATGTTAAAAAAACTGGTCGGCTGTTGTATTTCAATATCTGATTGGACTTTTGATATAAAGGAAATGTAAGTTCTGTATATTAGAATATTCTAAAATTAAATGTATATTTTTAATTACGTGTATGAATGTCGGGAAACAAGGAACATATTTTTTCACAGGTAAAATGTAATTACATAAAAGTTACATTTTAGTAGGTACCTTTTAGTACCAAGCGAAAAAATACGTGCTTTTAAATAAAGGTAGTAAAAATTTCTTAAAACAAATATTTATAATTTTTTATTAACTAAAGTAACTTAAACTATTTAACACTTTAATAATAAAAAATGTGTTATTATTCACAGTATGCATAACAATAATATTTAAAAAATAACCGCGGCGTGATTAATCACAGAAAAGCACTGCCTACCTCAAATTTTACAACGTTATGGTATCGTTTTACATATTTTAATAGGTATTCTGTAGTGATGAGATAAATTAAAAATAATCGGTATAATCCGATTATACAAATTTAATTCGAATTACGAAAAATAACCTGATTCCACAGATAATTTGAATTACGAAAAATAACCTGATTCCACAGATAATCTGAATAAGGAAATGATTTGAATTACGAAAAATAATCCTGATTACACAAATAATTTGAATTACGAAAAATAATCTGATTACTCAGATAATCGTAAATATGAAAAAAATAAGTTGATTATTCAGATTATTGGAATTTACGAAATAACCTGATTTCATAGATGAGGGTGAGGACTTTTTTTTGCTCTTTAACTTTTTTCTAGCAAACTGAAAAAGTAAATACAATTATTATTAATTAGAATTATAATTTGATTATTGACTTCATCCATAACCTGATAATCCGATTATTGAAATAATGCGAGTATGCCCATCACTAGTATTCTGTAAAGTAGAAGATGATGAACTCCCAAGATCATTTGACTAGGTAAGGTTGCCTCGTAAGCCTTGCAACATGGCGGACCATACGTCACATATGTATTTTGCTCATTATTTAATGAAGTTTTTAACAGTGTAGTTTGTGTTTTTTGTCAATATTAAAGAAATACTTTTTAAATACTGTTAATTCCAGTTGTTACCGTAATTTCTTTATTTCCTATTAATAAATTGTTTAACAATGATTATTCTAGCTGATTTTTAAATATTGTATATCGCGCTCTTTCGCCCTCATAGTATTATCCGTCTAGACATCCTTGTTGGCGCCAAGGAACCAGTAGTGCGGTACATATGTGACGTAATGAGGCAACCTTACCTAGTCAAACGATCTTGATAAACTCCCATCAATGTTTATTAGTTCAGTACTACTAGAGGAAACTGGCCTAAAATGGCATATTCAGGTAAAATGACGCACTTCATAATTTTGGAATTTCCCGCTTTAGCAGCGACTTTTAAACGTGTTGGAGCGTGTAATATAATCACTGCAGTTAGTATCAAAATTACCGTATAGGTGCATATCCCTGACTCTTTCTGTACGACATTTTTAATTTCCAATTCACCAACCGCAAAAGAATTCCTAATAAATTTAGAATTAAGGCATTTGTGCAAATTTACATAGTTTTGTTACAAGTTTTGTTACTTTTTATTAAAACACAATAATTTGGCTATGCTTATTTATAAATTTTATAACAGCTTAAAAGAAAAAGATACAGGACAAAATTCATATGAAAGATTAAGTTATTCCTTCTTCCTATAATAATTTGTAGAGAAAAAGGAAAATACCTAAACATAAAGAAAGGAGGCATTTCTACAAAAACTACCATTATTTCTCCATAGAAATGGGGGATAATCCCTAAAATAGGCTTGGTGTTAATTCTTCATAGAAGTTTGGCAACGTTGCTTCAATCAAGACTGTCATTTTCATAATGACGAACTTCATGTTATCAGCTGATCAAAATGAATGCGCCTTATTTCCTTCTTTAATTAATGGCGGACGAGATATCTCATATGTGTGGGATAGTTTTTCGAAAAATTTAATACTTTTCAAAATTAATTTACATTTTTCATGGGCCCCGAGTGCAGTGTATTAATGTTTTCTCGTGTTTGACGTTGGATTTATACTGTTTTGTCCCCACCCAGCACCCCTGTTCACTCCACCGTCCCGTAAATATGTTTTTATTAATAATAAATTATAGAAATGGATTTTGGAAAACGCGCACACAGATTTGTGTCATAATCGACCAATTGAAACGCCCTGAAAAAGAATTTTTCGAAAATCTCTTATAATAGCGAAAACCGCTATATCGAACTATTACCTAAAATAATAAGGAGCTTATTTAGCACTAACAAGATTGTTATTATTGGGTCCAGTGGCGTCTCACTGGGCACCGCAACTTATATTATTAAAAAAGAAGTACGCCACTGAATTTTTTGGTGTTTTTATATTTTTTTATAATAAAGCAATTATTATTACAATTTTTTAATCCCCTTATATTTTTTTGTATCTACCCTCGTTTTCAAGAAAATATATTAAAGCTACTTTAATTTCTTCTAAAAGTACCCATAAACAACATGATATAACAAGCAAAGATTAAAATAAAACAATTATTTTCCTTAAAATAAATTAGCAGCCGTGTATTTTAACGTCATTTTCCCTATTAGCTTTGTTCGCGGGTTCGATTCTGAACCGGTTCTGGGACTATTCGCATGCGCAGTGAAAAAAGCAGCGTTCGCGGTTAGTAAAATCCTGAATTTTTAGTAACAGTTCTGTGTTCGCGGGTTACAATGGAATCAGTTCGTTACCGGTTCGTAACCTGATTAGCAGTCCTGGGATTTTTGTTGGAACTAAAGTTCAGTTCGGAATTTCATGCGCATTGTCGACATGGTCAGCTGTTTTTCTGTTTTTGTGGTACAGAAATAAACCGTTGTATTACAGTTTATTTGTTTCTGCCACTTTTATGCGGGTTAATATAACTGTTGAATATTTTTTTTATATTTTTGTGATTCTGAGCGTATATAAACAAAGGATTTTTAATTGTATTCCGTATGAATGTATGTATGCAAGATTTAAAAAGATTTAATTAAAAAATATAGACAATATTACAAGATTTTACCATTTCTTGTTGTTTGAAGTTTATCTTTAGATAAATACACATACTTATGTTAAAAACGAGAGGAGGCAGGGAATCCCTCGTCTTCCACCGAGAGACCTCGAGTGGCTTTCGACAGTATAACAATTTACCTTTTTGTTTGAATTTAATTTTTTTGTGTAGTATCAATTTAACCATAAAATATCCTAACCAAAAGGCTAGGTTAGAATACATCCTCAGCTGTATAGAAAATCGTTCGCGGTAAATCAAAATTCCGAACTAATAAATAACTGGACATGCGCTTTAAAACAATTCTAAACCAGTTCGGTTCTGGTTCAGAATCGGTTCATTACTAGACCCGCGAACAAAGCTATTTCCTAAGGTCGGAATTTTTATTTTTACTTTAAGATTTTATTTTATGCTGTTTAGGGCTTCTATTTAGAATGACTTAAAGTGGCTTTATTTTTTTTAGAAAACTAAGCAAGATACAAAAAAAAAACATACTATTAAAAAGTTGTATTATAAATTACTTAATTATAAAAAATATAAAAAAACGTTAAAAAGTCAGCGTACTTTTTTCAATAATATATGTTGCGGTGCCCACTTAGACGCCACTGGGACCACAATAACAATTTGGTCATGGCTTAATAAACGCCTTATTACTTTAAATAAATGTACCAAATATTATCCAAAAAGGCTAAAGCATAAAAAAAGGGCGTGAAATAGCACTTTTACGCCCGCTGCTGAAAGTTGTTCCCGAGCTCCGAAAGTGCAACAATCAGCTGTGGGCGTAAAAGTGCTTTACACCAGAAGGTGCAAACAATATTTTTTGTACAACTGAAATTAATATACAATCATTCTGTGTGGTTAGGAAAAAATATGCCAGCTTTTAATGTTTCAAATAATAATTAGTATACTTTTACCATATGTTTAATTAAATAAATTTTTGTATTACGAAAAAAAGGGGGCATTTAAATTTATTTATGTATCAAGGGCGTACTAGGACTATAATGCCCCTGAAGGTCGAAGCTAGATTTCGACCTGATGGGCATTATAGTCCAGTAAAGCCCGTGGTGCATACAATGCTTTATGTTTTACCCAAAAAGAGATTTTCAATGACTAATTACATTATTTATTCGCAATATAAAAAATAAGTTGCACCTGTACCTGTATACGTAAGTAGATAATGACTGGTGTTAAGTTTGACTTTGATGTTTCTATCAGTTAGTCAGTTGGCATTTTTATTTAACGATTTGCTCAAAATAGAAGAAATTCCACAAAAATATAAGAGAAAAGGCCATAAAAAGCGACCAAAAATCTTTTGCCACTTAAATCAAGGCAACAGTATGATCGGGAGTATGGCATATTTGGTATTTGGAAAGATGCGAACGCAATTCTTCAAATAACCGGAAACCGTTTTTAATTGCATATTTTCAGGAACTGGTTAGTTATTGATTTTATTTTAATACATATGTTTGTATAAACTTGATCTTTATTGTGAGAGAAATAAAATTGGATTAGCAATAAAATTTCCATATTAGCGTATTAGGGCATTATAAGCGGGCATTATCATAATGCCCGCTTATAATGCCCTAGGTGTGATAGCAGGTATTATTGCTACCATAACATATTCCGTTTCTAAAGGTATTACAGATCAATAATAGATGGGTAAAACATAAATTAAATAATGCCCCATTTTTTTGGTAAAACAATAATTTATTTAAATAAACATATGTTAAAAGTATACTGATTACAATTTAAAACATTAAAAGCTGGGAAATTTTCTCCTAACTACAGAGAATGCTTGTATATTAATTTCAGTCGTACAAAAAATATTGTTTGCACCTCTGGCGTAAAAGCACTTTTACGCCCACAGCTGATTGTTGCCCTCGCGGAGCTTGGGCAACAACTTTCAGCCGCGGGCGTAAAAGTGCTTTTTTACGCCCTTGGTAAAAAATAACTATTTCTCATTTTAGCTGTTGTTCAATCCTGTAAAATTTTGAAGAGCAAAAAAAAGGTTCCCCTTTTAAAATATTACTGCTTTTTCTTATTAAAACATTGCTTTTTTCACTTGTATCAAAAAATTTGTCGTCATAACTTTCAACTAATAACATATTTTTGCTTACACACGTTAGGGGGGCCCTGTAGCCCTTGGTACAACAATAACTATTTTGACATTCTCATTTTTTTATCTAAGCTAAGCCTGTTTTAAACTAACAGACAAAACTATTGTTATAGTTGGCTGCAAATTATTTTAATAAATAAAGTGGCCTGTTTACGAAACAAGATAAAATATTTCCACAACACTGATTATCAATTTTGTTTCGGCTAGAAATACAATATATTTTTGCTTAGTAGCAGAAATTAATTTGAAACACAAATTAAACCTTTTGTTTTGCGGTTGGTGTTCGACCCTTGTAAACCTTTACCTAACATTTGTTTTAAGTTTTGCGGCGAATTGGGGTAAGGTTTGATCTGATTACTGTTACATGTTGTCAGCAAGTTATTTATAAGGGGAAAAGTATAAAAAACTAGACACATCATAAACATAAAGCGCAAACCCACTCAAAATTACCGCATTTATTATTATAGTTAAGACTGGGCTGGCAAAAAAAGGGTGAAAATTAAAATGTTGTGCCATCTTACCTCTAAATCAAGAATTGTGCGCAAAAAGAGGAAAAATAGCTTTGTTCGCGGGTCTAGTAATGAACCGATTCTGAACCAGAACCGAACTGGTTTAGAATTGTTTTAAAGCGCATGTCTAGTTATTTATTAGTTCGGAATTTTTATTTACCGCGAACGATTTTCTATACAGCTGAGGATGTATTCTAACCTAGCCTTTTGGTTAGGTTTTTTTATGGTTAAATTAGATACTATACAAAAAAAAAATTTAAACAAAAAGGTAAATTGTTATACTGTCGAATGCCACTCGAGGTATCTCGGCGGAAGACGAGGGATTCCCTGCTTCTTCTCGTTTTTAACATAGGTATCTATGTGCATTTAACTAAAGATAAAATTCAAACAACAAGAAATGGTAAAATCTTGTAATATTGTCTATATTTTTTAATTAAATCTTTATTTATTTTATTGCATACATACATTCATACGGAATACAATTAAAAATCCTTTGTTTATATACGCTCAGAATCACAAAAATATAAAAAAATATTCAACATGTATATTAACCCGCATAAAAAGTGACAGAAACAAATAAATTTTAATACAACGGTTTATTTCTGTACCACAAAAAACAGAAAACAGCTGACCATGTCGAAAATGCGCATGAAATTCCGAACTGAACTTTTAGTTCCAACAAAAATCCCAGGACTGCTAATCAGGTTACGAACCGGTAACGAACTGATTCCATTGTAAACCCGCGAACACAGAACTGTTACTAAAAATTCAGGGATTTTACTGACCGCGAACGCTGCTTTTTTTACTGCGCATGCGAATAGTCCCAGAACCGGTTCAGAATTGAACCCAGCGAACAAAGCTAATATATTGAAAATAAGTGTTTCTTCAAAATTTATTGATGGATATCTCAAGAACAAATTGATACCAAATGTCGTCAAAATCGTAAAGCTGCCGCAACTAAAAATTACCTACAACATGAATTTGAAAAATGTATTTATGTACATAACTACATATAAAAACATCTTAACAGTAAAAACAATATTTTACGTATCGATATAAACATTGACAAATGTCTCTCTTGACCGTCTCCTCTCCACGCATTGGGAAAAATGCCCATGAACGTTCTGAAGTGGCACGACATTCATAAAGCTTCGTGCCAAAAACCTGTGCATGACTTAGAACTATATTTATACTTGTAAACTTCCATAAATGATAAAAATGACCTTTAAAAAGGTAAAATTAAAAGTTAAAAAATAACTTTTAAACTCGCCTAACTGTAGAATAAACGAAAACTTTGCGGTTTCAGTGGCTTAATTACTTTAATGACTGCCGTTCTGCGCTTTTTAACTGAAAAGTTAAAACACGAACAGAGAAAAGACCAAAAAGAATATTTAAACTGAGACGCTGTCTGTTTTTAATTCCAGTGAAAAATAAAATAAGGGGACAAATATTGCGCTGTGTATATTTTACGTATATTTTAATTAGACAAGCAAATCATCCGGAGGCTCTTGTGTTATAGAGAATACGAGGTTTTTTAAAAACCTTTGGAGCAGTGTTTAATCCAGAATTTCTTCTCGGACGGAAGTTTAAAATACCCTTCAAAAAAACGAAGATCGAAATAGTGTTACCTGTAAACCAAACCAACAGTTTACTTTATGCTTTTCTTCATGCTTTTGTACAGCTTAGGTAGGTTTTTTTTTATCTTTGGACTAAACCACGAAGGCTAAAAGCCTAAATACTAACGTACCGTGGGTGTCTTAAGCGAGATAAGAGGGAGTTTGTTGACACGGGACTTAAATACTTGAAGATTTGGGGGAAGGAAAGACCTCCGCAGGCAGCAGGTTCCACAATCTAGAAACTCTAGGGATAAAAGAACGAACAAAGTGAGAAGTTCGGGGCCTGTCCAGTTAGACCGTTTAGGGATGCATACGCGCGGAACCACGAGTTTCTCTGTTGGGAACCGTGAGTGGAGGAACTATACTGGACAATTCTTCAGAGCAGAAGCCATGGAAGTACCTATAAAAGCGATAAATCCCCCACAGCCCGACGATGGGCAAGTGAGGGAAGCCTTTCCGTAAGTGAAGGATCATTAATGAGACGAATAGCTCTTCTTTGAATAGAATCAAGAATGCTTAGGGTTGTGGGGACGCCATGCCCCAGATATGAGAACAATATTCCAAGGGAGGTCGGATTTGGGACACATATAAAGTGTATAAATTAGAAGCGGAAAAATACTTTTTGGCTCGAAAGAGAAATCCAAGCTTTTTTGAAGCTGCCGTGGCTATAGATACAATGTGTTTATGCCAGTTAAGGTTACTTTCAAATGTGACGCCCACAAGATTGAAGGTGTCTTTGCTCTGTAAAACTTGGCCGCTCATAAGTAGAGGATGAGTATTTGATGACTCTTTTCGCGACAAGGAACATGATTGTGTTTTGGATGCATTAAAATGGACGAGATTTTTGGCGCCCCAATCCAATATTAAATTAAGATTCTGCGAAAGAGATATCTGCATTGCTCTGCGTTTGTTTTCCATGTCAGGTTTAGTGATGGGTTTAGGAACCTGAAAACTGGAGTGAAGGGTACTATCGTCGGCAAAACTATGAATGGAATTAGTTGTGGACGAGAGAAGGTCGTTGATGTGAAGAAGAAACAATGTTGGTGCCAGAACTGAGCCCTGGGGCAGTCCAGCATTTACTTGGTGAAAGCATGAAGAATGGCCGTCCAAAAATAACTGATATACGTCGATCAGATAGATAACTAGAGAGCCAATTTACTTTATGCTTTTCTTCACGCTTTTGTACACCTACAGTAGGGTGAAACGAAAAACATTTTTTTTTAAGTCGTTTTCGAACAGTCTTTAAAATGTGCCTCTGGATGTTCGAAAACTTGTGCTAAAATCTGAACTCTTTAACTTTTTATCTTTAGGTTCCTCATTGGCTCTGAAATTTGCTAAATATCTTAATTTTATTGATTTTTTTCGAGTTAATTAAAAAATCTAAAAATACATATTTTACATAATGCTTACAGCCTAATATGTTTATAATGATAGTACTACTGGACCAATAGTTAATTAAAATCGGTCAAGAAACCAAAAAGTCATATAAGATTGAATTTGAACAAACATTTTGTTTGTTCGGTTTTTTTCTGACCAGAAGTGTATTTTTAAAGTTTATGTGTTAAGGTGCGTCTTCATGTACCGCGGCTGCCGCAGACGAGAAAATCTTATGCCGTTCGCTACGGCTACAATAAATGGAGACGCACCTTTAGAGACATCCAAGAAGCTTACCGCACTGATAATCCGGACAACATTTGTTGGATCTGTGAATGGCTTTGCATCCTGGTTTCTTCGCACATTGAACAGTTTCACATTGAACTCCCGGAGGTTGGCATCGACATTTTAAACATGGCTGTTCGGCTGGAACTGCTTCGTCTGCTCCATAGACAACGTCACCAACTATACACACTGTAAAAATAAATAAAAACGTTTAAAGACGTTTTTACAAATCTCTAGGTAATAAGTAAAAATTAACTAGGATGACGAAATGAAAGTGTTGTATTTCGTGCAAAAATTTATTAAAATGATAACAAGCGTAGCACAGCGCTTTCAGTAGTTTTTTTATCTTTGGACAATCCACGAAGGCTGAAAGCCTAAATACTAACGTACCGTGGGTGTCTTAAGCAAGGTAAGAGGAAGTTTGTTGACACGGGACTTAAATACTTGAAGATTTGGGGGAAGGAAAGACCTCCGCTGGCAGCAGGTTCCACAGTCTAGAAACTCTAGGGATAAAAGAACGAACGAAATGGGAAGTTCGGGGCCCGTCCAATTGAACCGTATAGGGATGCATACGCGCGGCACCACGAGTTTTTCTGTTGGGAGCTGCAAGAGGAGGGACTATACTGGATAATTCGTCGGAGCAGAAGCCGTAAAAGTATCTATAGAAGAGCGATAGATCTCCCACAACTCGACGATGGGCAAGAGAAGGAAGTCTTTGAGTAAGTAAAGGATCATTAATAAGACGAACAGCTCTTCTTTGAATGGCATCAAGAATGCTGAGGGTTGTAGGGGATGCCATTCCCCCAGACATGAGAACAATATTCCAGAGAGGGTCGAATTTGGGACACATACAAAGTGTATAAATTGGAAGGAGAAAAATACTTTTTGGCTCGGAAAAGAAATCCAAGCTTTTTTGAAGCCGCGGTGCTATAGATACAATGTGTTTATGCCAGTTAAGGTTATTTTCAAATGTGACTGCCCACAAGGTTAAATGTGTCCCCGCTCTGCAAAACCTGGCCCCTCATAAGCAAAGGGTGAGTGTTTGATGATTTTTTTCGCGACAAGGAACATGATTGTGTTTTGAATGCATTAAATTGAATGAGACTTTTAGCGCCCCAATCCAATATCAAATTGAGATCATGTGAAAGAAATATCTGCTTCGCTCTGCGTTTGTTTTCCAAGTCAGGTTTAGTGATAGGTTTAGGGAACCTGAAAACTGAAGTGAAGGGTACTATCGTCAGCATAACTATGAATGGGATTGGTTGTGGAAGAAGAAGGTCGTTGATGTGAAGAAGAAACAAAGTTCGTGCTAGTACTGAACCCTGAGGCACTCCAGCATTAATTTCGTGAAAGCTTGAATAGTGGCCATCAACAATGACTGATATATGTCGATTAGAAAGATAACTGGAGAGCCAAGAGCAGAGTTTAGTTGGAAGACCGTAGGAGGGAAGTTTATTAAGAAGTGCGTCATGCCAGACTTGGTCGAAAGCTTTAGATATATCAAGAGCAACGATCTGGGACTCACCTAGAAACTCAAGAGACTTGTTCCAGTTGTGTGAAACGAAGGAAAGAAGATCTGCTGTAGATCTCTTTGTGACGAAATCCGTATTGCCTGTCATGTAAAATTTTATGTTTTTCTAAATACCTAAGAATTTGCGAGTCAATGGATTTCTCCATTACTTTACAAAGCATTGAGAGGAGTGAAATGGGTCTATAGTTGGATGGAAGAGATTTAGATCCTTTCTTGGGAATAGGCTGGACACGTGCAGCTCTCCAGCTGTCTGGAAAAATACTCGTGTCATAAGAAATTCGAAAGAGCCTGGTTAAAATGGGTGCAAGTTCAGGAGCACATTTTTGTAAAACGAAATCATGATTGCTACTTGTCAACAAAAAGGAGTCATAGCCTTGAAGTGCATAAATCAGTAAACGGCAAGCAAAACATGACAAACAATGGTCATAGTGCCCTAAAAGGGTTCAAAAAGTATCCGATAAAGGCGCTAAACCTGAATCACAAAAAAACCTGTGGTATTAAAAAAACCTATTTTAAAAACAATGGAAGAAAATAATTACCTTTTTAATTAACCGCGAGAGAAAAAGCGTAAATTTCTATAAAAATGTACTTATTAAATTAAAGTGTTACAATAATAGCTATTTATGTATCAAGGGCGCTACTAGGACTATAATGCCCTGAAGGTCGAAATAGCCCGAGGGCTAGATTTCGACCTGATGGGCATTATAGTCCAGTAAAGCCTGTGGTGCATACAATGCTTTATGTTTTACCGAAAATCTTTTGCCAGTTAAATCAAGGCAGCAGTATGATTGGGAGTATGGCAATATTTGGTATTTGGAAAGATGCGAACGCAATTCTTCAAATAACCGAAACCGTTTTAATGGCATATTTTCAGGAACTGGTAAGTTATTGATTTTATTTTAATACATATGTTTGTATAAACTTGATCTTTATTGTGAGAGAAATAAAATTGGATAAGCAATAAAATTTCCATATTAGCGCATTAGGGCATTATAAGCGGGCATTAGCTTAATGCCCGCTTATAATGCCCTAGGTGTGATAGCAGGTATTATTGTTACCATACCATATTCCGTTTCTAAGGTATTACATGTGAATAATAGATCTGTAAAACATAAAAAATATTAATTCCTCGGAAAATTATATTTGATTAAATAAAATGAAAAATTTGCAGCCAAACTTCGCGAACGATTATATTTCATAGTCATACACCGGCAAGTCATAAGCGAAAATTCCCTCATTTTCCAGCTTTATCTATCATTCATTTGATTTTATCAGCTTAACCTGCATACCGTGTTATCCTGAACCGAGCAAAGCTGTAGATTTTATCCTGAACAAGGACCAAATCCTTCGGGTTGTAGCAGGAAACGGCTTTTGATCCCGAACGGAATTGCCGTGCGACACCTCTCCATTTTTGAAACTCGTGACAGGCATTACGGATATACGGAATTGCATGTTTTCTGCATATTGCGTCATGTTAAGTAGATTTAACACGTGCAGAAGGGTATTTTAAAATTAACACGGTATGCTACGTTTCTAAATACGCAAATTTTTCTTTTGCATTTTAAGTCTGATTTATTATTGGAATTAAATAGATTTTTTTATTATTTTTGTACAATCTACGAAGGCTAAAAACTAAATACTAATTGACAATAAAACTTTACTACATACAAGCGTATAAAAGGCAACAAAAAAAGAAAATACGGAACAAAACTATAAATTATTAACAAAAAAAAGTAATTCATTTTACTGCAACTTTTATTTTGTGAAAAACATAAAGCTTTGTGGTCGTATTGTTTTTTGCAAATTTGTTTATGGTAATTTTCTAGAAACCTGCGGCAACTCCGATTTTGACGAAATTTGGTATACAGGGGTTTTTGGGGCGCTGATCACGAATCTGAAAGAATTTTTGGCGGAAACGTTTTGTTCTTGAGATACTCACCATCAGACTTGAAATTTAAACTAATCCTATTTTTACAATATTCCCCCTTCTTTTTGCACACAATTCTTGATTTAAAGCAAAAGTGGCACACAATATTTGATTTTCACCTTTTAAAACCCGGTTTTTTACGTATTTTACATTATTTTTGCATTAAATTGCATAGCTATACTTTGACTTATTTCAATCCCAGTGTGCCATGAAGCCCTATGTGTATGTATGGTTGCCGCATTATCAAAGAAAAGCAACGCAATTTAATGCAAAAATAATGTTAAAAACGTAGAAAAACGGGGTTTTAAAAGGTGAAAATCAAATATTGTGTGACACTTTAGCTTTAAATCAAGAATTATGTGCAAAAGAAGGGGAATATAGTGAAAATAAGCTTAGTTCAAATTTGAACTTTGATGATGAATATCTCGAGAACAAAACGTTTCCGCCAAAAAATCTTTCAGATTCGTGATCAGCAGCACCAAAAAACCCCGTATACCAAATTTCGTTAAAATCGGAGTTGCCGCAGGTTTCTAGAAAATTACCTTGTTTATAATTGTATTTTTCATTATCAAATAATACTCTTTATTGCCATGAAGTCTGATAAATAAATCCATTATTTTTTTTAATAACCACAGGTATCTAAATCTAAGGCTTTCTGCGAAAATTATCGATATCAAAATACTGGATAAGATATGTATATATATTTTTAAATTTATCTTGCAAATATCAAATCGGATTGTAAAAGTTTATATTATTTGTAAAAAAATATATAAATAATTTTGCACAATTTATTTTACCATTTCAACTCATTTATAAAGCTTTTTCACGATTTGTTACGGGTTTTTTGTAAAAACAATATTTTATAGTTACATTCACCATTTTGTCAAGATTTATTTACTTTACGGAATCAACCGAACTAAAAATTAGAAAATAATTTTTCATTAAAAAAAATATTGTCACTTCATAGTAAAAAGCGTGGGGTGCTTAATATTTATTAAATGTTATAATTATTATATTTGCCAATATCTATGATGGAAAAGTTATGAAAAAATAATAAAATGCACCCCACGCTTTTTACTATGAAGTTACAATATTTTTTTAATGAAAAATTATTTTCTAATTTTTAGTTCGGTTTGCATATAAAAGCGTGTTTTTTAGTTTTTTAAACTATTAATTATTTTCATTTTTAGTTCGTTATATCAATTAATTTTTAAAAATAAATGCTCCAGTTTATTCACTAAAAAATTTTTTCGCCATTTTGTCAAGAGTAGCAAAGTTTTCAGATGGACTTTCTGAAAATAACCTAATATAAAATTTGAGTAAAATCGATTCAGATCGAACTCTTGAAATGGCCGGTGGTTGGTACCACTGGGACGTACAGGTGACAGATGACACTTGGTGGTATCAAGCAGTGGTTATAATAATAATATAATGGAATTTTTTTCCTGGCGATCCAAAGCAGGATAACGGGATACTGTTTGCAGATTATTGCATTGTCATGGGTCCTTAATACGTGTGCAAAGTTTCAAAGAAATCGAATAGCTGGAAGTTGGTTAAATTAGGCTCAAAGATTCCGTTACATAGATAGCCAGATGGATAGATAGTTACAACCCAAGTTAATAAAAGGTTGCAAACAACACTGTACAGTAGGAATATTGAAATGAGTTCCTAATAGATTACATGCTAAATATAATTAATTTTTAAGTTGTTTTAAACAAAATATAGGTATTCAACTTTTTTATGATGTTTTAGACAACATATAGGTATAATTCTTAAATACTATAGTTGTTCTAAAAACGTAATATGTCTGCAAAACTTATCGGGAAGTCCTCTGCCTTATACGGAAATTTGTTGGTAAGGATTTAAATTTCAAATTATTAGTGATGTTTTCTACCCCTTTTATGCGTTCTTTGGCAAACAACAGACCCAACTGTTTAGAGTATAACTAAACATTTATTATTTAGTAATACTGGTACAACTTAACATGAATTAAACGTCATGTGTGTTTAGTTATAAATATAAAAGCTTAATTCGTATTACATAAGATGCACTTTAAAATAACAAAACGCTTTAAATTAGGTTTTCCACTATATTTACCCTAAAACCGCCTTAGGTAAATAACTTTCAGAATATCTATATGAATAATATTTTTGGTGAACTTACCAGTATATTTATGCGCATTAGTTGATATAGATCCGCTAGGATATTGCTTGGGGTAAATAATTGTTTTGGTGCACTTACTACACACTATTGATATCAAATTAAACCAATTTTTAAAAACACACTTAGTTAATTAGTAGCCCGTAAAATATATTTGTCCATTTACCGTATAGGTACTACTTTTACCTTTAATAAAAAAAAAACTGCCACTGGTCAATAGCGCACAACTAGGCTTTTCTAATTTTATCGTTTATGGAGCAAATTAAATGTTGTTTTTGAGAAGCCGTAAAAGTATCTCATAGGGAAAGCGATAACGATCTCCACAGCTCAGACAGGTGGGCAAAGAGGAGGAAGTCTTTTGAGTAAGAAGTAAAGGATCATTAATAAGACAGAACAGCCTCTTCTTTGAATGGCATCAAGAATGCTGAGGGTTGTAGGGGATGCCATTCCTCAGACATGAGAACAATATTCCAGAGAGGGTCTGAATTTGGGACACTTTACAAAAGTGTAACAAATTGGAAGGAGAAAAATACTTTTTGGCTCGAGAAGAAATCCAAGCTTTTTTGAGAAGCCGCGGTGGCTATAGATGGAATGTGCGTTCATGCTACAGTTAAGGTTATTCTCAAATGTGATGCCCACAAGGTTAAATGGCTGGTGTCCCCGCTCTGCAGGAAACCTGGCCACTCATGCTGGCAAAGGATGAGTGTTTGATGATTTTTCGCGACAAGGAACACGATTGTGTTTTGGATGCATTAAATTGAACAGAGATTTTTGGCGCCCCAATCAATATCAAATTGAGATCCTGTGAAAGAGATATCTAGCATCGCCCTGCGTTTGCTTTTCCAAGTCAGGTTGAGAGATTGGTTTGGGAACCTGAAAAGTGGAGTGAAGGGTACTATCGTCAGCATAACTATGAATGGGATTGGTTGTGGAAGAAAGAAGGTCGTTGATGTAAGAAGAAACAAAGTTGGTGCTAGTACTGAACCCTGTGGCACTCCAGCATTAATTTCGTGAGAAGCTTGAAGAGTGGCCATCAACAATGACTGATATACGTCGGTCTGGGGTCATGGTAAAGAAGAGTTGTTCGTCTTATTAATGATTCTTACTTACTCAAAGACTTCCTTCTCTCACCCATCGTGGAGCTGTGGGAGATCTTTCGCTCTTTTATAGATAATTTTACGGCTTCTGCTTCGACGAATTATCCAGTATAGTCCCTCCACCTTGCGGCTCTCAACAGAGAAACCTGTGGCTGCCGCGCGTATGCATCCCTCGTACTGGTCCAACTGGACAGGCCCCGAACTTCCCACTTGTTCGTTCTTTCATCCCTAGAGTTTCTAGACTGTGGAACTCCAAGGCCCGCGGAGGTCTTTCCTCCCCCCCAAATCTTCAAGTTTTTAAGTCCCGTGTCGACCAACCCCCGCTTACCCTCGCTTGAGACAACCCATCGTGCACGTTAGTATTTAGGTTTTCAGCCTTTTGTGGTTTGGACACACCAACTCCAAATACCTATATGAACGATTGCTAAAAATGTGATAACAACTCTTCATCCTTAATTAAAACATAATAATGGGTCATGCATTTAAAACTCTTAAAATATTGTATGTGAGTGTGAGTATAAATTAAAACAAAAATTGTACTCACCTTGAGGTTGAATTCCATCATTTTCTGGTTCAACATCCGGTGGATATACTTCTCGAACCATTCAGTATTGACCTTTGACGACCCCTGGAAAAAATCAAGTATTTTAAAAACGTAATTATTAAAAAAAAATATATATAAACAACAAAATATGTAAAAATCGCAGAAAATTATACAGGGTGTCCGGAAATGGCGTGTAGTAAGGGATAACTACCAATTGTTTGGCCAAAAATTTGATGATTTAGGTCGGCTTATATACAAGGTGCCGCCTTTTGTTGTCCATGCAGGGAATTGCAAAAACCAAAATTAAAAAAAAACAAATCTGATTAAACATTCTCGGTTTCGAATTTCAAAACATATTCAGAGGTGAAAGTAAGTCCTGGCAAACCTGATTCGTTTTGGAGATACAGAGTATTTTTTTTTAATTTTGTCATATTGGTCAGATACTACTTATAACATGCTTGCTATTAGATATAAAAACTAAAATGTTAAATGCAAGGTTTTAGAAAATTTTACGTGGAATTAGTTTTATTATAGAATTTAATTTTTAAGCTTAAATTCAATTTTTTTTTCTCTAGTGGAACTGTAAAAACACATTTGATATTTTTCATAGTTTCGGAAATATAGTCAATCGTCGAGTTCGATCCACCGTTTAATTAAATATTTTTGACTTCACTGCCAAAGCTTATAGTCTAAAAGCCAGTAGATGGCAGACCGTCTGCATTTTACCAAAGCTCATATTTTGCTCAATGACTCTCCTACCTTACATGAAATTGATGCTTCACAAAGCACATTGAGGGTAAAGATGAGTCCAAATTTATTTCATTCTGAAAGCGATGCCGCCAAGTACACAAAAATGATAAAGTAAAGAAACCCTTTCGTGAACAATGATTTATTGCAGCAAAAAATATTTAACCCGACGAGTTTCTAGTACCACGCCACGTGCCACCGGTTTTATAGTAGGCAGAGGCGAAATAAGAGAATGTTTTGTAAGTGGGTGATACGTGTTTTAGCAATGTATTTTTTATTATTTATCTAAAAATATGTAATCAGGCTCTGTCCGAGGCTATGTGCATTCGAAAAGGTTTGTTTACTTTATCATTTTTTGTGTACTTGGCGGCATCGCTTTCAGAATGAATTAAATATGGGCCCATCTATACCTAAGACGTCACTCAGATAGACAGGTATCTTAAATTTTACCTTCGTTATCGTTATTGTTAAACTGCGTGGTTGCCGGATTGTAGAATTTTTAATATCAATTATTTAAGAAGGTTGACATTTTAATGCCGTATTGATCAAAAATATATCATTGATACATAGGCTCTAATTAGCGAAAAAATCCATAGCAGTAAGAAAAATAAAATAGTGTAAAGAAATTAAAACGGACTTTGCATTTTTAAGGATGTTTTAATTCAGTGGGCAATTAATTTTACATGTTACAATCTGGCACACTTGCTTTTTTGTTCCACTGACCACACCCAATCTTCCTTTGTGTTTTGCTTATACTGTATTGTTTACATCTACTTTAAAAAACGAAATCAATAGAATTATTTGCATATATTTATATATCACTTATATCTTTATGGAGAATAAAAGTAAGTACTGATTTTTTCGTTAACTTTAAAATCGGTCAACCACAAGCAAAAATAAGGTTATGTGTCAGAAAGCTGCAGACGCATAGAATAAATTCCTTAAAGAGGCTGCCAAAATCTCTGTCACAAAAGTGCCGCCGTAATCAACAAGTTCTGTTTCTTAATAACGATAACCATAAGCGAGGCCAAATACGTCTGTTATTTTAAGAGGTGCAAAATGTCTCTATTAAA
>JACEGR010010532.1:0-18605 GCA_014170235.1 Listronotus bonariensis
TTAAGAATAGAGATAAGTTTGATAACGCAATTGTACATAGATACAACACTAGAAACATAAACATTATATATCCCCAGCATCGATTAACATTGACTGAAAAGAGTCCCTATTATATGTGTGTCAAATTGTATAGCAAATTACCTGATTTTATTAAAAATAGTACAAGCATAAAAACATTTAAAAGGACCCTAAAATATTTATTGATTAGCCTTGAATCGTATAGTGTTAGTGATTTTTTGAACTATAACTTTAGATGAATATTATTATTATCATTTTTGTCTTTTTGAAATGAAATGAAATGAAATGAAATGAATGAAATGAAAAGTCTATATTTGTCCAGAAATAATCAATTACAATTTACAAAAATAAATAAAAATATTAAAAAACATAAAGATTGCGCTGACAACAAAGAGCATCGTCACACATTAAAATATAATTTAAAAATTACACATTAAAATAGCAGATCCAACACAAAGATAATGCTATAATACTAAAATACTAAAATAAGGCATTAGTTTATAGTAATAAACACATATTAAAAATTATTAAAAGTCAAAAACATAGGTTTAATATTTACAGACAAAATCCTGCGGCTCTATATTGTCTTTCAGAAACTCATCCACCGTGTAATAAGCCTTCGAAATCAGTAGCCCTTTCAAATGTTTTTTAAAAATTTTACATTTTCGTTTCTGATATTTACAGGGATCTTGTTGTAAATTTTTATTATTGACGAATGAACATTCTTTTGTATGTAGGACAGGTTACACTTCATGCCCTTAAGATTTCCCTTATGTCGGGTGTAGTGGTTGTGAGCTCTTTCGCAGTCCCCCAATAAACCCTTATTCTCTTTTACAAAGGTGACTGCTTCGTATATATAAGTACAGACAAGGGTAAGAATTTTTGATTTAATAAATTTTGGTTTGCAGGTTTCAACAGATTTTAGGCTGAAAATACTCCTTATACACCTTTTCTGAAGCAAAAAGATTCTGCTTGCCTCCGCACTCCCGGCCCAGAAAATAATGCCATATCGCAACCGTGAATGTACATATGCATGATATGCCATAATAGCAGTATCAGTGTCCATGTTTAACGAGAGAACTTTAGTGCATAACAGTACCCTGCAATCTTACCAGCCAAAGCGTCGGTGTCATGTCTCCAGTCCAATCTATGATCCACCTCAATTCCCAAAAATGTAGCTGAGAGAACCGTTTTTAGTGATTTTTCTCCGTTTTGAAAGATAGTTTCCGTTGGGTTCATTTGGTAGTTAAATTTAATTAATTTTGTTTTTTCAACATTTAGCAGGAGATTGTTTGTGGAGAACCAGCTCTCGAGAGCACTTAGTGCACCCATGACTTTCTCAGACTCAGACTCTCTCTCTCAAGTGAGAAACTAACTGATGTGTCATCGGCAAACTGAATGGTGTTTGGTACTACCGATGATAATTCATTTGTGTAGATGATATAAAGTAGAGGTCCCAAGACAGAGCCCTGTGGAACTCCTCTCAGTACAGTTTCAGGTTTAGAGAATAAAGTAGTTCCATTTGTTGCCTTTGAGATAATAATTTGCTGACGATCTTTGAGATATGACTCAATCAACCTATTTGCGATGCCTCTAATACCATATTTCTCTAATTTTAATAATAGAGCTCTATGATCTACACTGTCGAATGCTTTTGATAAATCCAGATACATAGCAATTGTGGATTTACCAGAGTTTAATGACTCAAGTATTTTAGTAAGAGCCTGAAAGATTGCTCTAATAGTGGATTTTTGTGTCGAAAAGCATTCTGGGTATCTGAAAGCAAGTTCTCTTTTTTCATAAACAGGATCATTCGTTCGTTGATTACCTTTTCAAAAATTTTACTAAAATTACTTAAGAGAGCTATTGGTCTGTAATTTTTTACAAGGTTTTTTTCACCTTTTTTATAAATTGGTTTTATAAGTGCTGTTTTTAATTGTGTCGGGAATGAACCGGTGCTAAGCATTAGGCCGGCAATGTGAGCCAAGGGAAGTGCAATTATGTCTGACACACACTTAATAATACAGACTGGTATCTGATCTTGTCCTACTGATTTTTTGTTCTTTAGGTTTTTTATAATAGATGTTATTTCATAACAGTCAACTGGATGCAGATAACAGCTTTTATGATGATTTCTTATATTGTCTGAAACGGTATTGTAGTCTACATTAAGAGTTGGACAGGCCTTTAAATAAAAGTTATTTATATGATTTAAAACGTCTACATCTGTTTGCTCCGGATTTTGCTTTAGGTTTTTTATTAATTGGTCTAACTTTTTTGTTTTTTCCCTGTATATTTTCTTACCAAGTTCCAGACTGCTTTTGCTGGACATTGTGAGTTTTTGATATAAAGTTTTTCAGTATGTTTTTTTGCTTGTTTGATTACAGATTTGAAAGACTTTGAGTAAGCTTTGTATGTGTCAGTTGAAATTTCACCCCTCAACTTTTTTCTATATAGAGTTCTTTTTGTTTTAGAAGATTTTTTAATACCCTGTGTAATCCAGGTTTTTATTTTTGTCCTAGAATTCACTGTTTGCTTTACGGTTTTTAGGGGAAAGATCAAATTAAAGATCGTGCTAAAGATATTAAAGAATAAATCATAGGCATCATCAACGTCCCGGGAGCCAACAACACCACCCCAATCAACCTGCATCAGCTCATCTTTAAACTGTTGCATTTTTGCCTGGGAGAAAACCCGCTTTTTTAAAGTAAGTACACCAGTTGTTATTGTTAACGTCATTTCATTTTATGTATGTTAAAATGTATAGGTATAATTTGAAATAAAGAAGTATTATTATTATTATTATTATTATTATTATTATTAATGTCAAATGTTTCGGGTATCGGACTTGGCGAACCCGTCACTTTTTTGTCGGACAAGTTTACCACAATGTTTTATATGCAATTTTTAAACATTGTGTCAAAAATCGTAAGTGTTACAGTCACGAAACCATAAGGCCCATTAACATGTTTTTGGGATCGGATTGGGCAGGTTTTGTTAACAATCTTAAAAAGTAAACATAAATCTAAAAGACCCTGTGCTTGTAACTGCAGAAAGTATTAACTGCTAACCATAGACGGATAATCCTATTATTCATAAGACCTATCAAAAATGAGGGCTGAACATCCTAAACTGCACACAGAAACCTTAAATCTACATGACTGAAGAAGGCATGGAGGATCCAAAGGAAAAAATTGTATTCAAAGCAGTTTATACCTGATAATTACTTACTTATCTAAATCCGCCAAAGGATCCCAAATATATTTCACATCCATATTAGCATTGCTTGGTTCAATGTCAAAAGCATGTCCTTCTGACTCTATTTTTATTTTCGAACAAGTGGAAGTCTTATTTTCTATAAACACATCATCTTCAGAATCATTGTATTCTTCTTTAAGTAATCCCATGGACAAATCATTATCCAGTTCTCCAGACTTTTCAACTTTAATAAAAGAAGCCGAAAATTTGAATGAATTTCTTTTGTCACAGCCCATTTCCCCATATACATTTTTTAACCTTAGTTCGACCATTTCGTTAGAAAGGGATAATTTCTCTTCGTTGTCGCTATTTTCCATCCTAGGAGGTGGTGTCATATATATTAAATATTTAAAAAGAAAAGAAAACAGAGTGAAAAACACTGAAAGCACAGAAAGAAAAACAGAATTAACCTAGTTTATTGGGCCTCAACTAATAATTTTTACACGATTTTCCCAAGAAGAAAAGGCAGATCATACCACAAAATGCACAAATGTAAACATTAGATACCTAATAAGATTCATTTTAATCATTAGCTTTTACCACAAAACCATAAGTACAAAATGGAAACGGGAAAATTTTGGCATTGAAATATTTGAATCTTCTTCTTCTTCTTCCTTCAGTTTCTTGGTTTGGCTGCTATTCTATCAAGCGCCATCCACCAGCTCATTAGGTCGATAGCCTCCTTGTATGGCTCTAGGCCATTGGCTGCTATCAAATTTTTTTTTTTAATTTTCTTAAAACAATCTATTTATAACATTCAAGATATATGTTTCTGACAATACATACAATTAACACTTTACGAGATTTAGATAAAGCCACAAAATAGTTTTAACATTGACTAAGTTTTGGTCCATTTATAGCTTGTTTTTTCGATCAAAATTAAAAAAAAAGGTCCTCACCTTTTCTTCTTTAAAACTTTTACGTACTATTGTAGCTGTTTTTTTGATAAAAATAAAAAAAAAGGTCCTCGCCTTCTTTTTTTCAATTCTACATACTAAATTAAATTAAATTCATAATCATCACACACCCACTTCATTTAAAAAAAAAAGTACTAGATTTTGATCAGTACGTACTAGATCACTAGATTCTATTAAAAAGTACTAGATCTAGTACAAATGTACTAGGTGTGGTAACCCTGCTGCTATCAAGCGCCATCCACCAGCTCATTAGGTCGATAGCCTCCTTGTATGGCTTCTAGGCCATTGGCTGCTATCAAATTTTTTTTTTTTAATTTTCTTAAAACAATCTATTTATAACATTCAACATATATGTTTCTGACAATACATACAATTAACACTTTACGAGGTGTGCGGACAGTTAATTAGTAAAGACAAATAGCACAAACACAGGTAGGTAACTTTTCTCGCTCCCGGACAACTGAGGAGCTTGTCACACCCGAAATGTTGTCTCGGATAAGAACCGGTCTAAAAGAGGAAAGGAAAATTAGGAAAAATTATTAATCAATTCAGGTAAATGCTTAGACAAGGAAAGAGAGTGGACCCGTAAAGCAACAGGCGATCGTGTTACCACCTGCCACATACATTACTCTGCCAGTGGCGTATCGCGGATGCGGAAAAGGAACCCAGAAATTAAATAAGTATTTTCATGTGTTATTTTTAGAAGCAAATAAAAATTATTATTTTGAAATTTTCTTATATACATATTTTTACAATATTATTATTGTATTATTCAATGGCTTGTTTTCCTTTCTATAATGGAAACAGCTAACACCAACAAAATTACACTTAATAAAATCACCATGTTTTACTTTATGAACAAATAGTATTAATAAATTTGTTGATCTATTTTATATTAGGTACCTATTGCTTGTTGTAATTTAAAACTATTCTATATATATATTTTTTAATGCGCTACATGTAGGGTTTTATATGGTAAATATTCTAATCATGAGACATTTTTAGTTTACCAATTCTACTAAATCTTAAAACTGTTTAAATTTAAGATCTAAAGAAGAGACATTAATTTTTCTGGAAATTAGAAAAGGTAATGGTAATTGTCTAGAAAGTGGAGCAACTCGATTTTGACGAAATTTGGCGTACGGGGATTTGATGCGCTGATCACGAATCTGAAAGAATTTTTCGGAAACGTTTGTTTTCGAGATATTCATCATCAGACTTAATAAAAACTAAGCTAAATTCACTATTTCCTTCTTGCACTCAATTCTGATTGAAAGCTAATTGGTCCTCAATATTTGATTTCCACCGCTAAAATCCCCATTTTTTTATTTAGCGCCGCCAAGGCTACTGCGATTGAAAATGAAGCTTTACAATTTTATGGAAAAACTGGTAAAATAAATAGAAAAATGGGGTTTTTAGAGGTGGAACTCAAATATTGAGGACCAATTTAGCTTTCAAACAAGAATTGAGTGCAAAAAGAAGAGGGAAATAGTGAATTTAGGCTAGTTCTGGTTATTAAGTCTGATGATGAATATCTCAAAAACGAAACGTTTCTGAAAAAAATTCTTTCAGATTCTTGATCAGCGCCCCAAAAAACCCTGTATACCAAATTTCGTCAAAATCAGAGTTGTTCCTACTTTCTAGACAATAACAAAGGTAATAATAAGAAATAGTACAGGGGACGACAAAACTACAAATATTAAAATAAATAAAAATTAAAAGTATTTCGAGGCATGGATTTCATATTAATATCTTCATTAGATCTCAAGTTTAACCTGTTCTAAAAATTAGCAAAATTGGTAGGTAGGTACATTGGAAATGTGCCTAAGTCAGGTTTAAATATTAACCACGTATAATACCCAGTATTGCTTGTTAAAAAATGTACTGTACACAAAATCGCACAAGTCAGGTTTTTATTTTGTGCAAGCAAAAATTAAAATCTTTATACTTTAGATTTTCAACTTAAAATAAAAAGTATAGTGGGTATGAAGGTACTTAGGTAAAAAAGTATGGTTTTGAATTTCGAGACTTAATTATAACAAATTTATAAATAACATCTGGTAAGAATCAGTTAAATATTATATTTATAACTTTTTTCTGCTGATATCATACATATAATAGCATAAATCCTTACCTTAAAATAAAACAATTTTAAATAAAATATATATTTTATTATCCTTAAATATCTAGTAATACACAGAAAGATAAAAAGAAAATATTAAATACAATAAAGAGTAGGTGTACGTTAAAAGTAATCTTATTGGCCTCGGAACAGGATCAATTTGGTTAATTGACTTCTAATTGAATCTTTTTGTTGCGATTGTGATTTACATATAAAATGTATCCTAACATTTAGATATTTGGTACAAATGGACTTTATTAAAAAATATAAGTGATTGACTGGACTTTCTAAAACATGGTCTTTTATATTTTGAAACATTTGTGAATCTAAACAATCACTTATCAACTTGTTAGTTACCATCAATACAAAATTCTTTTTATGTATTTTATTAGTATAAATTCTTAAAAATGTTTCTGCTTTTTTACAAATTTGTATTACATCATTAGCAGGATATGTTAAACCTCCATGAGTCTTTTGTGAGATTAAGGAGTTGCAAAAATTATTTTTATCACCTATTAAGGCAGCAACACAAGTTTCACATTTTAATTGTGTCTTTAACGAATGTACAACAAAGCCTGCAATATATGTTACAATTTCCAAAGAAAAATTAGACATTGTAATATTATTAAATAAATAATCATGATCAGAGAAAATATTCATTATATTCTCTTCAAAACTTTCTTCCTGAGAAATTATCCCTGGAATACTAAAATTTATATTTTCTTCGGGTCTGGATATTGATGATGAAGCTACTAAAACTGGTATTTGTTCCAGTGGAATACAATTCCCAACTCCTTCAGCCCTTACTTCACCCCTTACAAGCAATCTTTTGTAAGCGCCCATAAACTGTCGAGCAGTAGGATTGTTATTCCAACCTCCTTTTGACCTAACAGATGAAAAAATAATTCCAAGTGGTCCTGACTAATTTTATATAGGGGAAGGTAAATTAATAATTTTTGTTCAGTAACCAACCTATTATATAGTTGAAGACCACTTTTTAAACATATTATTGTTCCAATAAATCCGGTTTTCCTATTTGAATGTATGACTAATTGCCCATCTGGAAATTTCAACTCTGAAATATAATTTATAGCAAAGTTTATAAACTGTTTTGTTTTTTCAATATTCTTTTCACATAGTGATTTTTTAAATCCTGGAGCCACCAAGGACCTACTATTTAAAATATCAAAAATATTGTTAAAAATTTTTAAAAAGTTAATTGTTGCTTGACATCCCTTAAATTCATCTAACCCTAACTTCTTTTCACAAAATTCTAAGGCATCTGCAACTGATTCACTTAACAGTTGCACTGCTAATCGAACCTTCATTTTTTGCTTAAAGAAGTTTATATGAGCATTTCTTAACTTATTTGCAAGATGCAAACCCTCTGTTTCTTGCAATTTTTCCAATATCTCTATGTATTTCCACTGGATCAAATTACCGTCATTATCTAAGAATACTTTGCGTTCACCAAATGTATTTCGGACCAGCTTAATCATATGACATGGGTCAAGAAAAAATGAATACTCATCAGTATCATTCAGTGAAAAATTTGTTTTAAAATTATTTTGAATAAATGAACATCCTAATAAATTAGCCATGGAAACATTTGATGGTGCACCATCACATGTCAGAGAGACAAGTTTAGCTCCAGTGTTTGCAATTAAAGAAATACATTGTTTTATAATGGAACATTTTTGCTCCCCATTTAGTCCATTTGTCAAAAAATAACCCAAAGGAAGCTTCCATGTCCCATTAATACAAACAATCAGTAAGACAAATACTTCCTTGGCCAAATCATTAGAATCATCATCTATTTCAACCCCAAAATTGACATACCCAAAAATTTTCTCCCATCCCATTCTAATTGTTGTCGTATAGACATTTCGTCAACAATTAGGGAACAAATGCAAGGCTTGTCAGAATATTGGACCTGTTTTTGTAATGTTTGAAAAGCCTCATCTGTGAAACCTGGTGCAGCATTAATATTTTGCAACCATTTCCCTATTGTACTACAATGAGGTAAATTAGTATCAAACACATTTCTCACATAGTTATATGCTTTCGGTGAAAAAAGTTTAAACTTAAAGCAAATTTCCTTAATTCTGGAGAATATTTCGTTTTTTTCCCAGTTTTTCTTTTCAAAATTTCTTTATTAATGTTAGACATATTCTCCAAAAGCATACACTTTTCATGATCCAAAAAGTTCTTTTTCTTTAAATCACATACCATTTGTTTCAGAGAAAAACTTTTTTCCTACTTCTTTTAAAGACTGAGTCAAAACACGTATTTTTTTCGTTTTCTTTTGACTTTTTGTTTTTTCTTGAAATAGACGTTTCTTTAATTTTTTTTTCTTGGTGTGTCGGGTGTACCAGGTTCAGGTGCTAGTAGTGAAGTGGATGGTCCAAGCTCTAAACTTACGCTAAGAGTGGTGCTACCAGGTTTAGGTTCTGGCAAAAACGATGATGGTCCAGGTTCAGCACTACTTATACTGACATAAGTTCTCTTTCTTGTCTAGAAATAAGATTAGATATTTTTATTTTTTAGACCAGGGTCGATATAATTTTTGAAATGAAAAAAAAATAGTACAATGAGACCCATTGTAAAAGGTAGAAAATATAACAAAATTTATAGGAAAAATAAATTCCACTTCGGTCGGGAAGGGGGAGGAGGGGGGTTAAAGTGTAAATTGCCGATATTTTGACACGTGCATTTTCGATTGAAAATAAGGGTATTTTTTTAATATTAAGTCAAAAAAATGTATAAAAATAAATATTTTAGAACCAAAAACTTACAGTATATTTGGGACAAATAAAGGTACGTTTTCACCAAATTTCGTGAAAAAATAATTGTTTTTGTAAAGATAAAAATAAAAAACCAAAAACTTGGTTTTTTAAAATTTTTCACATAAATTGTGAGGTTATGTAAAAAGCTGAATACAAAAGTTGTACATCTTTACATTGCCTACAACTTTGCAATTTAACTTTGTTCCATTAAGCTTATAGTTTGGCCGGAAATCTAGAAAAATCGTATTTTACACTTTAACCCCCCTCCTCCCCCTTCACGACCACAGATCGAGTGGAATTTATTTTTCCTATAAAGTATGTTACATTTACTAACTTTTTCAGTGGGTTTCATCCTACTATAATTTTTTCCACCTTTTACTTTTTTAAGGCTTCGGCACCAGTCTATTTTAACATAATTTTTGGTTTGATTAACTCACATACCTTTTTTGGAAGAGTTGCTTGATCCACATTTAGATCTTTGAAAATATTTGGAACAGCTTCATGTAACAAGCGGACTCTTGCTTCAGTATTGGATTTATAAAACCATTTTTCCTCAAAATGTTTAGAGCAAAGCCTGCTGTTAGAAGTGGGTTCCCAGTTTTGCACTTGCATATTGGTAATCCATAATTGGCGCAGTTCAGGATTCTTGGGAAAACTATAACAAAAATAAGCTGTTAGGCACATTTCTAATGTACCAATGCTGCTATTTTTTAAAATATATTAAACTTAAGATCTAAACAAAGCATTTACATGCAATCCATGCCAAAAGATACCCTAGAAATACCTCAAAAGACTTTTTTAATTTCCTAAAAATTAACTTTGTAGTCCCTTGTACTGTTTATTATTATTGCCTTGCAGAATATGCATAATAATAGGTCCACAAATCACATTTTTGGTAATTGTCTAGAAAGTGGGAGCAACTCCGATTTTGACGAAATTTGGTATACGGGGTTTTTGGGGCGCTGATCACGAATCCGAAAGAATTTTTAGTCGGAAACGTTTCGTTTTCGAGATATCCATCATCAAAGTTCAAATTTGAACTAAGCTTATTTTCACTATATTCCCCTTCTTTTTGCACACAATTCTTGATTTAAAGCTAAAGTGTCACACAATATTTGATTTTCACCTTTTAAAACCCCGTTTTTCTACGTTTTTACATTATTTTTGCATTAAACTGCATAGCTATACTTTGAATCATTTTAATCCCAGTTTGCCATAAAGCCCTATGTGTATGTATGGTTGCCGGATTATCAAAGAAAAGCCACGCAATTTAATTCAAAATAATGTAAAAACGTAGAAAAACGGGTGGGGTTTTAAAAAAGGTGAAAATCAAATATTGTGTGACACTTTAGCTTTAAATCAAGAATTGTGTGCAAAAAAGAAGGGGGAATATAGTGAAAAATAAGTGTTAGTTCAAATACCTACCTTGATGATGAGATATCTCGAAAACGAAACAGTTTCCGACTTAAAAATTCTTTCGGATTCGTGATCAGCGCCCCAAAAAAACCCCGTATAAACAAATTTCGTCAAAATCGGGAGTTGCTCCCCACCCTTTCTAGACAATTACCACATTTTTATTCAGAAAATTGCACCCAATGCAGGGCAGAATAAATAAATCTTTAAATTTTGTATTTATAACTCACATAGTATAAGAAGTTTAACCACAATAAAAACAATAATGTTTGCATTTCCTTATGAGAATTTCATATACCAATTCCTATTCAAAACAATGTGATTCTGATGCACGCCTATGGCGGAGAGGAAAGATAATAGCGTCTTTGTGTAAGAAATTAATGCCTACAAGGCATTTGTGCCCCAAAAATACGTTATAATTAATGTAATATTAAATTAGGATGTAATATTTAGAGATTACTATTAGAGCTTAAGCTTCGCTTTCGGAGTTATAAGCTTAAAAATGATCTATGGTCCCAAGCCACGGTGAACACAAAAATGCATATTTACCCTGTGAAATCAGGTTGATGGGCCTCGAACTAAACCGGCCCTGGCAAGTACTGTGCTACTCGGCCCTCATTTGGACACAAAAATTTCACAGTAAAGAAAACGAAGCCACCTATTTTTAATATTTTAATATTATTAATATTATTTGTTTCACAAATAATGACAAATTAAAAAAGTAAAAATCGTACAAAATTTTAATATATAACAGTAGGTACGCTAGTTATTATTCATAGCTTAATGATTTTTTTAATAATGAACTTCACTTGAAGCTGCAATTTTATTTATGATCTCAAATTCATAATTCGGGGAAGTCCCGCTCGGCGGCTCGAAATACTCGAAAAGCAATAATGCCAACTGTCGCGTATATTCTGTTACACAAGCCACATAACACTAAATATATAATAGAAACTGCCGTGTATTTGCTTGATATAATGTTAATCGCGCCATCCCTCGGATATGCTCCTAACCTAGGCAACTTTACAAAGATGCATCACGTAGGATCCTAACTACTCACAAGCAATTTTTGACCAGTGGCGCCATCTACAGTGTTATTAGGAAAGTAATATTTACCGCGGGATTTAAATTAATCTGTATTGTGAATATGGAATACAGGGTGTCCCAACTCTATTTATACACGAAATAACCTGACCCTTGTACAAGATTCAAAAAAAGCTTTAAAACTATATCTTGTATCTCAGATATTTGGTTTTTAAATGAAACGCCCTTGGTTTTGACAAATTTTAACTCGTTATGAAATTTTCTATCAAAAATGTATAATGCACTATATATAAATTATCATGTGTTCTTAATGGTGTGTTTACATTTGACATTTATTGCATGATAACTAATGTCAGAAAGAAATTCTGGCTAATGTAAACGGTCAAAAATTGATTATATTTTCTTCTGTTTTCAGTTTTTGGCTTTCACACGTATGTATTGTCAAGTGGTTCTGGTCAAAAATTTATGTCCGATAATTTTTTTATTGACATTAGCCAGAATTTCTGTCTGATAAGTAAATAAATGGTGCTAGTGATATGCAGGCTATCAAATTCCTTGACATTTTACTTTTTGCCGTTGATAAGTATGGTGTTGATAGATGAATAGTATATCATAAATTTTTGATGTAGAATTAGTTGTAGTAAAATTTGTCAAAATGTACAGGGTTTTCACGTAAAAAAAGCTTATTTAAATCAAAACCTTTTTTTTAATTTACCCGTTATAATAATTAGCAATACTGAGAATACACAAAAATGTTTTTAAACATGTTTGATTTTAAGCTTTCTTTTAATACATACAGGGTTGAAGTTATTTCGTGTAAAAATAAAGTTGGGACACACAGTATATCTTTTGTATAAGTAGTATAACTAGATAACTTAAAAATGGTAATTTTGAGTTTCTTAAAGAAATAGAGTAAAACTTTAACATTTTGTTGATTATCTAATGGAAATTCACTGCACTGACTGACCAATTTTTTTAAGTTTTAAATGTTTGTAAACCGTGCATATGTACTAAACAGAACTAACCAAAACACATATATTTTATTGATGTTTTATTCAACCAATTTTATGTTTTGGTTAGTATGTCTTTTACATAATTTCTTAAAATAACTTTAAATTAGCTCTTTAGTTATAAAGGGTAAAAAAAATGTGCTGGTTATCTATAATAGATGGAAAAATATTTATTATATTAATTTTTATTTAAGTCATAAACAATTAAGACAAGTAAAATATCACTGTTTAATATTTTATTTTATCTTAATTTACTATTTTAAATAAGTAAATCGTTTATTTCAAAAACAACATTTTTTTTTATTAGGTTTATGCGATTGATTATATATTTTTTTAATTTGCAGACCAATGAGATTTTCCCTTTTATTCTTCACAAATTGTATTTATGTGCTTTCTTTTTAAATAATGGTTTCTTTTCATTCATGCATATATTCCAAATGAAACATATTTTTTGAGCTACACAAAATTGTATATATGTATATACTGTTTTTGAAATGAACGATTTAATTTTTATACATATAAATATTCATACAAAAACACCTCTTAAAACTGCACATGTATATTTCTGTAGTGGTATCATAAAATAAACAATTATACTAACTAAAAAAATAAGTCTAAAGTAATTTTTTCATGGTAACCGTATTCGTCGGAGTGGTTCAAATGTTTTTGAAATGCTTTGAACCATATTAGTCCTTATTTGTGAAACAATAAAATGGTAAGTAGCATTATTAACTTTGTTAAAAATTTTGTCCAAGTTTATTGATTCCGAAAATTCTATGGCACTGTTAATTTTTTTTTGGTAGGATTTAATTCGGCTGTTTAAGTTTGATACCTTAAGGCCCCAGTCCACTACCCTTTTATACAAAATTTTTGCCTTTGGAGACAGTTGAGATTGCCTTGTAACATCTACTAGACTAAGTGCACCTTTAGTACTTTTTGTCACTAAAAATAAAAAAATATATAAAATATGTACTTTAATTAAAAGAGAGAATATATGGACAAAATATAAAAGTAAAAACACTTTAATGTACTACTGACCACATGTCTGCTCATGTAACGAAAACATTTTTTGTAACATTATAAAAGTTCATGAATGCTTAAAGCTTGTGTACTAATATACCAGTACCCTCTTAACTAAAATTGGTGTTATTGACATAAAAATAAAAATTCAAGATTTCAAGAAAAATGACATACAGTGGCGGCAGACTAATTGGAAAAGATACTTAAAAACAATTTAATAATTTTTATACAGAAATGTATACGAGAAATTTTAAATTTTATTTCAATGTTTGTAGATGTTTGATTATTTATAAAAATAAAAAAGTTAAAGTACAATAAAAGTATCATTGAAATAAAAATTATTAAATTATTTTTTAAGTATCGTTTCCAATTAGTTTGCCGCCACTGTATATACCTTTAAAAACGTCATACAGCCTTAATATTAGGAAAAAACAAAAAAATAGGATGTTCATATCTTGTTGGACTCTGTGAGGATGCATGAGAACTAAATATATAGTAACCTATTCATCACTGAAACTAGTACAAAAAAAAGAAACGGCTTATCGACTTGTCATACAAATACACAAAAGTCGAAGTTAAATAAAAAAACACAACAAAAAACTAAAATACTAATTTGTCACATTGCCATTGTGTGGCTTTTCCTTTAAATGTTACATCCAAAATTTAGGCCAATGTTTGCAGCAAAGGACAAATAGTAGAGATACATAAAGTTCTTATTAAACGAGAAGAAAATAAGTTAGACTTAAAGACACAAAAGAAAAGTTCAATAAAAAATTACTTTATTATTAATATATGTTAATTTTTTTTTAATTAAGGAGTATTATATGTATTAAAAAATAATACTTACACTTTCTCGTACAATATTTAGGTAGGGTTGTTCTCTTTGGAGTAGTACATTTACTGGACTCATCCATATTTGTTTTGGAAGTACTTGAAAGAGAAATTTCATCTAAAAATAACAAATTGTAGAATGTAATGTTGCAATTTCAAAAACAAATTTTTCACCCTCTAAGCTATTTGGCTATTTTTTAATGTCTTATGCTCACAAGATGTTTAGAGAGAGTGTTATTGCTATTACAGTATAAATTGTAAAATTTGAGATTTACTTTTCTTAGCTGTATTTAAAAATTAGGGCAATATTTCATTAAAATATCTAATTTCTAAAAGCAAAAAGTATATATGTTTAAAATTATTTATTACATATTTATTAAATGTATACACATTTGGTCAAATCAAAAAACATAGGCAGTAAAGTAACAACATAGCGGGACCGATGCGTAATGTAAATACCCCTACTAAAAAGCTTGTTTTTACCGCAAAATGCTTTTATTTATTAACATTAAACAGGAATATATTTTTTTAGCTCAGCTCTTGGTTCACGGTATCCAAAGATACTATTTTTATTTATTTATTATACAGGGTGTAATTTGCACTGTTGTGGTAGGGTTAGTCCGCCCCTGGCAAACGAAAGAATGTAAATGTTTTTCAAGGACACTATTTTAAGAAATCCTAACTAATATTAGATCATATTAGAAAATATTTAAAATATATTATGTATAATTATACCAGGTGAAAGCAAATAGGCATACACATCGATCAGTCATGTCTTCCATTCGGCCTGAATGCAAGGAAGTTCGACTGTGTGTATGCCTATTAAGAGTTATTAAAAAAAAACGATTTTGTGGCATCCCTTCGTAAGCACATATCTCTGTAAAGAGGAACTTATGTCAGTATAAGTAGTGCTGAACCTGGACCATCATCGTTTTTGCCAGAACCTAAACCTGGTAGCACCACTCTTAGCGTAAGTTTAGAGCTTGGACCATCCACTTCACTACTAGCACCTGAACCTGGTACACCCGACACACCAAGAAAAAAAAAAATTAAAGAAACGTCTATTTCAAGAAAAAACAAAAAGTCAAAAAGAAAACGAAAAAAATACGTGTTTTGACTCAGTCTTTAAAAAGAAGTAGGAAAAAAGTTTTTCTCTGAAACAAATGGTATGTGATTTAAAGAAAAAGAACTTTTTGGATCATGAAAAGTGTATGCTTTTGGAGAATATGTCTAACATTAATAAAGAAATTTTGAAAAGAAAAACTGGGAAAAAAAACGAAATATTCTCCAGAATTAAGGAAATTTGCTTTAAGTTTAAACTTTTTTCACCGAAAGCATATAACTATGTGAGAAATGTGTTTGATACTAATTTACCTCATTGTAGTACAATAGGGAAATGGTTGCAAAATATTAATGCTGCACCAGGTTTCACAGATGAGGCTTTTCAAACATTACAAAAACAGGTCCAATATTCTGACAAGCCTTGCATTTGTTCCCTAATTGTTGACGAAATGTCTATACGACAACAATTAGAATGGGATGGGAGAAAATTTTTGGGTATGTCAATTTTGGGGTTGAAATAGATGATGATTCTAATGATTTGGCCAAGGAAGTATTTGTCTTACTGATTGTTTGTATTAATGGGACATGGAAGCTTCCTTTGGGTTATTTTTTGACAAATGGACTAAATGGGGAGCAAAAATGTTCCATTATAAAACAATGTATTTCTTTAATTGCAAACACTGGAGCTAAACTTGTCTCTCTGACATGTGATGGTGCACCATCAAATGTTTCCATGGCTAATTTATTAGGATGTTCATTTATTCAAAATAATTTTAAAACAAATTTTTCACTGAATGATACTGATGAGTATTCATTTTTTCTTGACCCATGTCATATGATTAAGCTGGTCCGAAATACATTTGGTGAACGCAAAGTATTCTTAGATAATGACGGTAATTTGATCCAGTGGAAATACATAGAGATATTGGAAAAATTGCAAGAAACAGAGGGTTTGCATCTTGCAAATAAGTTAAGAAATGCTCATATAAACTTCTTTAAGCAAAAAATGAAGGTTCGATTAGCAGTGCAACTGTTAAGTGAATCAGTTGCAGATGCCTTAGAATTTTGTGAATAGAAGTTAGGGTTAGATGAATTTAAGGGATGTCAAGCAACAATTAACTTTTTAAAAATTTTTAACAATATTTTTGATATTTTAAATAGTAGGTCCTTGGTGGCTCCAGGATTTAAAAAATCACTATGTGAAAAGAATATTGAAAAAACAAAACAGTTTATAAACTTTGCTATAAATTATATTTCAGAGTTGAAATTTCCAGATGGGCAATTAGTCATACATTCAAATAGGAAAACCGGATTTATTGGAACAATAATATGTTTAAAAGTGGTCTTCAACTATATAATAGGTTGGTTACTGAACAAAAATTATTAATTTACCTTCCCCTATATAAAATTAGTCAGGACCACTTGGAATTATTTTTTTCATCTGTTAGGTCAAAAGGAGGTTGGAATAACAATCCTACTGCTCGACAGTTTATGGGCGCTTACAAAAGATTGCTTGTAAGGGGTGAAGTAAGGGCTGAAGGAGTTGGGAATTGTATTCCACTGGAACAAATACCAGTTTTAGTAGCTTCATCATCAATATCCAGACCCGAAGAAAATATAAATTTTAGTATTCCAGGGATAATTTCTCAGGAAGAAAGTTTTGAAGAGAATATAATGAATATTTTCTCTGATCATGATTATTTATTTAATAATATTACAATGTCTAATTTTTCTTTGGAAATTGTAACATATATTGCAGGCTTTGTTGTACATTCGTTAAAGACACAATTAAAATGTGAAACTTGTGTTGCTGCCTTAATAGGTGATAAAAATAATTTTTGCAACTCCTTAATCTCACAAAAGACTCATGGAGGTTTAACATATCCTGCTAATGATGTAATACAAATTTGTAAAAAGCAGAAACATTTTTAAGAATTTATACTAATAAAATACATAAAAAGAATTTTGTATTGATGGTAACTAACAAGTTGATAGGTGATTGTTTAGATTCACAAATGTTTCAAAATATAAAAGACCATGTTTTAGAAAGTCCAGTCAATCACTTATATTTTTTAATAAAGTCCATTTGTTCCAAATATCTAAATGTTAGGATACATTTTATATGTAAATCACAATCGCAACAAAAAGATTCAATTAGAAGTCAATTAACCAAATCGATCCTGTTCCGAGGCCAATAAGATTACTTTTAACGTACACCTACTCTTTATTGTATTTAATATTTTCTTTTTATCTTTCTGTGTATTACTAGATATTTAAGGATAATAAAATATATATTTTATTTAAAATTGTTTTATTTTAAGGTAAGGATTTATGCTATTATATGTATGATATCAGCAGAAAAAAGTTATAAATATAATATTTAACTGATTCTTACCAGATGTTATTTATAAATTTGTTATAATTAAGTCTCGAAATTCAAAACCATACTTTTTTACCTAAGTACCTTCATACCCACTATACTTTTTATTTTAAGTTGAAAATCTAAAGTATAAAGATTTTAATTTTTGCTTGCACAAAATAAAAACCTGACTTGTGCGATTTTGTGTACAGTACATTTTTTAACAAGCAATACTGGGTATTATACGTGGTAAATATTTAAACCTGACTTAGGCACATTTCCAATGTACCTACCTACCAATTTTGCTAATTTTTAGAACAGGTTAAACTTGAGATCTAATGAAGATATTAATATGAAATCCATGCCTCGAAATACTTTTAATTTTATTTATTTTAATATTTGTAGTTTTGTCGTCCCCTGTACTATTTCTTATTATTACCTTTGTTATTGTCTAGAAAGTAGGAACAACTCTGATTTTGACGAAATTTGGTATACAGGGGTTTTTTGGGGCGCTGATCAAGAATCTGAAAGAATTTTTTTCAGAAACGTTTCGTTTTTGAGATATTCATCATCAGACTTAATAACCAGAACTAGCCTAAATTCACTATTTCCCTCTTCTTTTTGCACTCAATTCTTGTTTGAAAGCTAAATTGGTCCTCAATATTTGAGTTCCACCTCTAAAAACCCCATTTTTCTATTTATTTTACCAGTTTTTCCATAAAATTGTAAAGCTTCATTTTCAATCGCAGTAGCCTTGGCGGCGCT
>JACEGR010010533.1:0-18598 GCA_014170235.1 Listronotus bonariensis
ACAAGTGTATCGAATACGGTAAAAAAAATGATGCCAGTCCAATACGTTTTTCGGTTACAAGATCCAATGAGTGATAATAAATATCCGCAATAATTATAGAAAACATGTTTTTTCGAGTGTTTTTCCGTGAACAATTCGACGACAATAATCCGATGTATCAATATTTACGTTAATTGACAGAAACTTTTTAAGTTTATCCTCAAATTTATGTGCTACTTGATCTTGTTTTACAAATTTGATATAATTTTTTCAGTGACTGTTTTGCTTTTTAAATGAAATATATTTTTAGTGATATGGTAAGGGTGGTTTAGAGATTTTATCAGTGAATAAACTTAACAATTTAAAACATATAACTTGTTTAAAGATGCTTGTGCAGTAAATTTTTACATATGATTTCTATTGTTTTCACGCAGCGTTGCTAAATATAAATACCACGGTAGTCACATTACCTTAAGCACTTATTTGACTCTTGTGGTATCCAAAGTCGGTCTTTATAAGGTCACGACATTCGGCCATATTGCTTTGACGTGTTATGACGTCACATCTCCCATTTTTCGGCCATGTTGTTCAGTGCCGGAGATATACAGTTTATTGTATTAGTAGAACAACCGTTTACACAACAGTTTTTAATTGTTATTAAGTTGTAAATTCTTTTACTTTAAATAAAAAACATTTGGAATTACATCTTTCAACAAATATCACTTCCAAAACAATGCAAAATGAAATGCGCAAATTCTAGACGCCACTGGATTGATATTAAGCTTTGATTTTTACCCAGTCTTGCCAACTTTTCTCCGAGAAGTGCCCTTCCTTGCGTCCCCGACCTCGAACCGCCTAAAAGTTGAGGATATGTCGCAACCTTATAAATATAAACTAACCTTGGTGGTTTCGATACTACTAACCAGAACTACCTTAAAAAATAAAAGCAATATGGCGAAAAAAAAATTGAACTTTCAGCCCCTGTAACTTGGTATCCAAGGAAATATCGACATTTTGTCAAAGGACTTACTAACACTATTTTACATTGCATATTGACCCCTCAAAATTTCCTAACACATGTTCCGAACACCCTGTATGTCGTATAAATGGTTTAATCTGACAACGCCGTTATTATCGAGTGGCTTGTAGTTTACCGCCGATTTGATTTTCCTACTCCTACACCTCCGTTAGTGCTTTTCTAACTCTGGTTTCATGCGGGATATATTTACTAACAGCGTTCCTTAAGTCTTAGCGCTATTCGGTGTCGAAAGATATAATCGGTAGAAGTAAAGTCTACTTTAAATCTAATGTTTTCTTATACTTTAAATCAGTATTAGATAGTGTATTTTTAAAATTTAAAAAGGGTAAGTTTAGGCAACTTATAGTATAGATTTAATAAAACCTACAGTGTGTCCCAGGATATACAGGGTGATTCAAAAATCGATCACGAAACTTAATGGGGTGATTCTACTTGACAAAATAAGGGTAGAGCTTCATATAATTTTCTTTTTCAAAATGTCATTCGTTTTCGAGATACAAGCCGTCAAAGTTCAATTTTTATTTTGTTCTTTTCGCTATATTGCATTTATTTTTTAACCAATCCAGTTGATATTTGGCACAGAAATCGAGCTTTGCAGATTCTAAAATTTTAAGACAAAAGTATTTGTTTTAAATACCGCCATAGGGCACTTTACCTAAAACTTAAAATTTATTTACATCATAGCTTTTTATTTTGACAGATATCGCAAAGCTGGGGTCGCTATTTTATAGACAATCAAAAACTTAAAAATAACGTACTTTTTATTAAAGTCGATAAACCTCACCGTTTAGGCACCAACAGACATAAGAGTTTACATCAAATTCAATCAAATTACCTACATACATACAGGATGTCCAGTAACTCAACCGACAAACTTTACGGGGCGATTCTACAACAGAAAATAAGAAAAATACTTCATATAAACATATGTCCTAAACGTCTTAGTTTTTGAACTACGGTGTGTTAAATATTTAAAAAACTTCTTTTAAATATTTAATTTTTATTTTTAAAGGTTACAGACGGTCATGCAAAACTATCACATTGGGGAGGTCATGGTTAGTTCTGGTTTTTGATTCTTTTTTATTACCTAATTAAAATAAAATTAACTAACCATGACCACTCCCCCAATGTCAATCAATCAAATTGCAGATCCCTATGCTTTTTATTATAGTCACTCTTTCAGTTCGGCGAAAATGGTAAATTTTGTTAAAGGATGTATCACAAATTAATGTATTAGCAATTTGTAAACTGCCTTCGTATTATTATAATATTTGTTTAAAGTTACACCAATAGGTGGCGCTAGTACGGCTTTGCGGCACGAACAACGTACGGCAGAGAGAAAAAATTGGTCTAGTACCTTCTCTCTTGCATTCCTGACTTGTTTCTTTTCATGGGACCACCGCGGAAGTGTTCGTGCGTTTTCTGCAATTCTTTTGAATTTTATTTACTGAGATTTTTTAATGTTGTAAAAACATTTTTACAACAACTTTTTATGCAAATTTATTTTGTTAAAATTTAAATGGGACAGCCTGTCTGTATATCTTCTTTAGTTTTAAAAGTGGTTAAAAATCCATTTTAAAAATGTGTTACGCTTTGTATTTTTTCAAGCCGTTTCTGAAATTACATTATGTCATTTATTATTGTTATTGGGTAGAAAGAAGAACATGAAAAAAATAATCAAGTTAAGGTCTCTAATGCCCATTTCCATCAACAGTTTTAGGGGATCCTTAGCGCTACGTAGAGAATATTTATATAAAAGTTATTCCCTAGATAAAAGTGAAAATGGACACAAATCCGGACCAAATATTATATACCAAACCTGTATTAGTATTTTTAATGTTAACCCTTGACGTGGCGACCTGTAGTTCCAAGTTTATAACCATTTGTATTGAAGCAAAACACGCACTTTTGTTTAAAAAGGATTTGGAATTAGACATTATAAAAACAGATGCATTATGGTATTGTATTTAAACAAACACATAATACCCATATTTTTTGAATGTATATCAGCGGCGGTTTGAATAAATCTACATCTTATAAATAGTTTAAAAACAGAACATTTATATTTTTGTCTAAGGGAGGGCACAGACGTGCAGGTGTAACCACGGTGTACCGTGGGTATACCCACGGTAGACCTGTACAGTTTTTTATTCAGGTAGACCTGAGACCTGAGCGTGTGTGGGGCAATCAGGTATAACTGTACAGTTTTAACTGCACAGTTTTTTTCTCCGGTCGGCCGAAACAGTACTCGGGTAGACCTGAGACCTGAGCGTGTGTGGGGCAATCAGGTTTAACTGCACAGTTTTTTCCTTCGGTCGGCCGTAAACCGATTTCTTTTTAATGAATAATAAAGTTTAACAGGTAAAGGATATAATAATTAAAAATTATATAATTTAAATAAATGTTTAGGTTAAATGACAAAAACGGTATTGCTGTGCCACAATATATGTAAATAGTTTCGTTTTATTTTATTGTTTTTTATGATTTTTTTTTAAGAATAAAATATTTCTCTTTGATAAAATGTATTATACAGGGTATACTATTTTCGATGTTTAGTACAGTGATCTTGAAAACCGCTTCCGCTACAGAGATTGATAAATGGGAAAAGAACTGTATTTTTAGTGCTTAGTTTAAATCGCTTTTTATTTCGTTAAGAATAATCATGGCTTACTAGATGTTTCCAAAAACCGTTTGGTCCACTTTTTTTCTTCCGTAGCTCAGTTAATTTTTGAAATAGAAAAAAGTGTAAATAGGGAACTTGTAGATAACTATCTTCTTGAAAAGTATAACTCGGTATTTAATTTAATAGTCCGTTTTTGACCTTCGCCATTACCTATATATATATATATATATATATATATATATATATATATATATATATATATATATATATATATATATATATAAAAACAAGATATATTTTAAATAAGAAAATATCGGTGTTGAAGAAAAGAAAAAAATCGCTGCAGGATATACAAGGTGGTTTAAACTTGCGAAATATAACTTTGAAAAAAAAAAGAATATATTTTGGATACCTACTATTCTAATAGTAATTAATAATAATTAAAAAAAAAATCGTAATTAAAAGTTGTAAATAATTTATTTCCATTGATTATGGTTTTTGGAATAACTTATGGTTAACGTAAAAAGAACAAATAAAAAAATATTTTTACAATTACGTAGAAAGAAAAGAGATTTTTTAAAATAAAAGCCTTAAAAAGAACCGCCTTATGATATACAGGGAGATCCAAAATTACGAAAATGGTATTTTGCCAATATAAAAAAATTATTATGAATACTTTTGTATGTACTTACTTATTTAAATACTATTACGTAATAAAAATTTTAATTTTTTGTTAAGTAAATCGTTACCCTTTGGATAATATTTACATGCATTTTAACTTAACTTAATAATGTTTGCATATGTGAAGCTTATTTTAGTTAACACTTAATTTTCCCGAGTAATCATAAATGATAAAAAAATGTATAAAACTTACTTTTTAATGCTTTTGTATTAAGTTGTTTCCAAATATATTTTTCATTTTTTTAATTTTTTTGCGATTTTGAACCACCCTGTATATCATATCATTTTCTTTAAAATCTGTTATTACTTTCACATAGTGATATGCAATTAGTCAAAGATCCGAATAAGAAGCGACCTTTCCCCATCTGTTGTCGTTTAAACACTTTTTTATATATTTGAAACAAAAACCGCTATTGGTTGGCTAAAAAGTTATGGTAAAAAAATAAATTAAAAAAAACAACTTTAACCTTTTTAAGTATAGGTCCGAGTTGGGAGTATAATCTCAACTTTCAATTTTATTATCTTACAAAACAACCTTTAATTTTTTAACAAGTTCTTGATAAGCAGCTTCCCGTTTATTTCGGTCATGGTAATCCTTGTTTTTGATTTGCCATAGACATGGATAAGATTTATACATTTCAATAAATTCTTCAATGATTTTTTTGGTTCAGACCAGACATTCTTTTAACTTGCGTTGACTGTGTGCTGTGAAAAATGACAACCACCCCACACAGAGACTAAACAACAACTAAATGTTGTCGTTTATGGCAATAACATGAAATTTCGTTGAAATCAACTAATAAAAATCATAAAAGTTATCAAGTCCACGTAGAGTCCAAAATGTGATTCACCCTCCTGTCGGCGCCTTTTGCGCTGCTAGTAGGACAAAGCGGCGCAGTATAATAAAGGGGCTACACTGGTTTTGATAACGGCCCATTGTAAAAAGTCCAGGTAAACTGTATTCATTCTTATATCGTTCTGACTTAAGGACTTCGATTATATTGCCTCCAATAAATCTTCCTACCGGCCGGCAGGGCCGGAGTAGACTTTTTACTTTTACATTGAGAAGCAATTGAAATATTGATAGATAGATATAAATTGTCTAAAAATATGTAAAAATGTGTAAAGAGGTATGTAGTTAGTATTTCTAAACATAATTTTGGGTACTAGGTAAATTTTATTACAATTTGAATTTTTAAGGAAATAATATGAATAATATGGTTACCTACCTAATTAAGTAAAGGTATAATGAAAACTACTTGGCCTTTTGTGTAATTTGATAAATAGGTACAGGTAGGTACCTTAAAAATAAATTTCTGTAGGCAAAAATCAATTGTAATAAAAAAAAGGTATACCTTAATTACCTATACCTACCTGAATTTTTAAAAATAAGTTAATTCCCAATATTCCCCCTCAAAGTGTTATTGTTATGGATAACGCTAGCTATCATAGTAGGCAATTAAACAAACACCCTTGTTCGAGTGACACCAAAGCAATTATTCAAGAATTTATGCACACCAATGATATTTATTTTCATGAAAATTATTCAAAAAAACAATTACTTGAAGTATTAAAATATTTTAATATAGAGAAAAAATATGTTTGTGATGAGTTTGCAAATAGCATGGGACATTCAGTTTTAAGGCTTCCACCATATCACTGCATTTTTAACCCTATAGAACATATTTGGCATCAATTGAAATCGCAAGTTAGACGAAACAACAGTTCACCGACTTTAAATAGTTTTGTATTAGGCATTATCACCAGGGAAATAGATAAAATACCAGTAAATAGTTGGAGCAACAGCGTAGATCACGTAATTAAAGTTGAACAATCATATACCACACTTTCAAGTAATGTTAAGGAGTTAATTATACAGTTAGGGGATGATAGTGATAGTGACACTGATTTAATTGAATAGGTCCTAATAATAATTATAAGTTGTAATATTTTTAGATACTTTTCATTTTATATTGTATATTGTATTTTTAAAAGCTTTTTATTTATTTATTTTTTTAAATGACTAAGTGGGTATAATTTATTTTTTTAAACATTGCCATCACGTGACTTTTTGACGCAATGATCAACGAAAAGTAAATTATATTCTTTCTTTGTCATTCTCCATAAACATTAAACGACAATATAAACGAAAGCGATGTCGAAAAACGCTATTAGAAAGTCGTCAGTTAGTCACGTGATGACAATGTTTAAAAAAATAAATTATAGTATCCCTAGGTATATTTTATAAATAATTTTGTTCCTATTAATAATAAAATATGTGATTATCAATGTGTTTCTATTTTTTCCTATAAAAAAGTAAATTCCACCCTGTTCCGTTCAAATATTATAGCAGGTTAACACCTGGCTAAAGCGCCTGCCGACAATAGGGGACAAAAGGGTCGTTTATTGGCCTCTAGAAGTCAGAACGAAATAAGTCTGAATGTGCTTTACTAATATAATAATAAATATATAAAACGTTTACATGTCACGTAGCTCCACTTCTATGGGTAATTTTTGCCGTCGGTGGTAAACGGGGCGCAAGACCTTCGCAAAAGTTTTATTGAACAGGTAAATGGGACGCAGGGATCTTGGGGTCGATAAAATCGTATAGGTAAACGGGGCGCAAATATTTTCTTTAAAGTAAAGGTATCGAAATAAAATGTTGGTCTATTTTTAAAAATTTTATTAATTACGAAACATTTATTGCATAAAAAAATATTTACATTCTTTTGTTTACTGTCTTTTGAAAATGTAAAATTTTTGTAGGCTATTAAATCTTTTCCACTCACACTTTCAATTACTGATACCGACATTTTCTCACTATTAAAATCTTGAGTGGAAATCTTTTCGCACATCAATTCACTATTACAATGAGAACTGAACTGACTAAGTGGTATACAAATTATTAGTGTCAATTATTGGAATTCTTACCTGCCCTGACCCACACCCCTCTCGGGAAGGGCTGGCGCCCCATTTACCTATGATATAAACGTAACCTTATAGGCGTGCAGGTAAAAGAGATATTTTCGCGCCCCGTTTACCTCCGTCCATTTTTGCCAATGCGTGGTAAGAAGACAGTCTAAAGAATTAAGGTGACACATTGTGCATATTAATTATGTTTACGTTTTGTTTTTATAAACCATTTTTTTAGGAAAACATTTAGGTTTAAAATAGTGGTCCCCCTCCCGCTTAACATATCAGAAATAAAGGTGTTTCGATATTGATTAAAGAGTTACTGAATTAAGTTGTCCGTTACTTTCTGTTAGTACATTTCAAATTAAAAAGAAACAAATAGCTATATTTTCTAGCACTGTATTTATTGACATTTTGACTTCAGTCCTGAAGCTTTGCTAAATTTTCGGTTTGAAAATGTAGCAAGCAGTCGAAATATCAATAAATGCATTAATGAGAAAACAAAGTTATTTGTCTCATTTTAATTTGACTAAAGAAATTATGGTAACCATAGTCATACACACAAGCTTTTATTTAATGGGACACCTTGTATATTATTTATTTAATTTTAGTATTTTTATACATTTAAATTATATTTATAATCATTAACTTATTAAATGGAGTTTACCTATAGTTTATTCTTTTAAAAAATTAAAAAAAAAAAACAACCCAAAAAATGTTTTGCATTGTTTAAAAAATTCTGTTGCCATAATCAATTACTATGTATTTTTTCAATTACAAATAAACTAGTTCACCCTCGAGTTTACAAAGGATGCCGGCTTCGGTCGCCTTTTAAAATAAACAGGTTAAAAAAACTTTACGACTTCTACGGTCGACCTGCGTGTCTGTGGCCGGTACAAATAGGATATTTTTCATTTTTCTCAGGTCGCCTGGACGGGTTAAAAAACTGCACAGTTTTGCCCACACATGCTCAGGTCTACCTGAATAAAAACTGTGCAGGTCTACCGTGGGTATACCCACGGTAGACCGTGGTTACACCTGCATGTGTGTGGGGGCCCTAAGAATACATTGGCCACCCATTTTATTTAGTAAAAAAATATTAAAATATTAATTGGAAATCGATTTTTGATTAATTGGAAAACATATATATATATATATATATATATATATATATATATATATATATATATATATATATATATATATATATATATATATATATATATATATATATATATATATATATATATATATATATATATATATATATATATATATATATATATATATATATGTATATATATATATATATATATATATATATATATATATATATACATATATATATATATATATATATATATATATATATATATATATATATATATATATATATATATATATATATATATATATATATACATATATACATATATATATATATATATATATATATATATATATATATATATATATATATATATATATATATATATATATATATATATATATATATATATATATATATATATATATATATACATACAGTAGTGGAAAAAAGTATGGAAACTTTTTAAGATTACGATTATTTTTGTTTCTGCATTAGTATGGAAAATTTTAATATTTCATAAAAAAAATGTTACAAACATATGATTGACACTTTTTTAGTATTTTGTAGAATACCCTTTAGCATCTAAGACTGCCTGGCTCCTTTTAGGCATAGAGTCAACCAATTTTGAAGTGTCTCTACAGGAATTTGGGACCACTCTGATTTAATAATATTAAACAGTTGTTGTTGATTTTTGATATTAGAATAAATTCGAATACGGCGATCTAAGACGTCCCAAAGATGTTCAATAGGATTTAAGTCTGGGGATTCAGATGGCCGTTCAAGTACAGTTATGTTTTTCTCACCAAACCAATCTTTTACTAACTTAGATGAATGTTTTGGGTCATTGTCCTGTTGAAAAATCCATCGCAATGGCATATCTTCTTCTGCAAATGGTAACATTGTATTTTCCAATATCTCTTTGTATTGAAATCGGTCCATTTTACCCTGCACTTGAATGATTGGTCCTGTCCCAGATCGAGAAAAACATCCCCAGACCATTATGTTCCCTCTTCCATGCTTCACAGTAGGAATTTGGTACTTTGCTTTGAATCTTGCGCCAGCCGATCTTCTTATATATCGTCTGCCATCAGATCCAAATAGTGAAAATTTACTTTCGTCACTCCACAGAACGGTATTCCATTTTTCTTGAGACCAATTAATGTGAGCTCTAGCAAATTCCATTCGAGCTTTTCTATTTTTTGGACAAAAGCGGCTTTTTAACAGCGACTCTTCCATAAAGCCCTCCATCAAGTAGACGGTTTCTTACGGTTCTACTTGTCACGTTAACACCAAATTGCTCAGTGATTTCAGTGGTAATTTGACTGGAAGTTTTTCTGGGATCAAGTTTTGAGATCCTTAAAATAGTTTTATCAATTCGGGAAGTAGTTTTACGAGGTCTTCGACTGCGACTTGGGCGCAGTTCTTACATCACCACGACTTTCATATTTTTGTATTATTTTCGTTACCGCACTTTTAGTAATATTTAGAGATTTTGCAATTTTTGATTTTTTCTTCCCATTTTAAATAAGTCAACAATTTTTTGTTTAAAGTCATTTGAAAAATAACGGTGCCTTGGCATGATAAATTTAATAAATTAATACCGTACACGATATTTGCTCTGTAGAACAAAGACTAAATTTTTAGAACCTAAAATATGAATAGTTTCCATACTTATTTCCAACCACAAATTCCTTATCACAAAAAAAAACATAAACAAAATTTCTTCTTGACCCGACTACTTTTTTTTAGTTTTTTCAAATGTATTTTTTTTACTTTTATTTATATCTTTAAAGTCGGTTTTTTTTTTGTAAGTGTTTATTACCAGTAAATTTGGCTTAATAATAAAACCTATGGATTTTGCCAGAATATAATAAAAAAACTTACGATTAATAGTGAGACCAGATTAGGACGAATTATAGGAAAACTATTTAAAATCATTTAATCTTAACACCAAGTCCAGTACTGTCAATATACTTTGTCAGATTAGATTAAATCCAAGATAGAAAATCGTGCAAGCCATATCTGAATCGAGATAAAGAAGTGTATCAAATCAACTTTCCATTCCTTTTATTCTTCTTTAATAAAATGTTTACGTTTAAATTTTTATTATGACTATGATGTCTCTTCAAAACGGTGTCGTGAGTACACTAACTCCAGGGGCGCAACTAGGGAAAATGTAGCAAGGGCTTAGCCTCCTCAAGACGGCGATTAGCCCGCCCCCAAAAATTATTGAGCATTTAAAATATATTAATGTTTTTCGGCAAATATACTCTATAAACCCTCCCCCAAAAAAAAACAGGGTAGTTCGAACTTCGGCTATACTTTTCTTTGTCCCGTTACACATGAGACGAATTTTATAAAACTTAACACCCTTTGTAAAATTATATTAGAAATGCTAAAAGCATTAAATTAATTTATGTTTTACCCATCTATTATTGATCTGTAATACCTTAGAAATGGAATATGTTATGGTAGCAATAATACCTGCTATCACACCTAGGGCATTATAAGCGGGCATTATGATAATGCTCGCTTATAATGCCCTAATGCGCTAATATGGAAATTTTATTGCTTATCTAATTTTATTTCTCTCACAATAAAGATCAAGTTTATACAAAAAGTTTGTTAAACATATGTATTAAAATAAAATCAATAACTTACCAGTTCCTGAAAATATGCCATTAAAACGGTTTCGGTTATTTGAAGAATTGCGTTCGCATCTTTCCAAATACCAAATATGCCATACTCCCGATCATACTGTTGCCTTGATTTAACTGGCAAAAGATTGTCGGTCGCTTTTATGGCCTTTTCTCTTATATTTTGTGGAATTTCTTTCATTTTGAGCAAATCGTTAAATAAAAATGCCAACTGACTAACTGATAGAAACATCAAAGTCAAACTTAACACCAGTCATTATCTACTTACGTATACAGGTACAGGTGCAACTTATTCTTTATATTGCGTATAAATAATGTAATTAGTCATTGAAAAATCTTTTTGGGTTAAACATAAAGCATTGTATGCACCACGGGCTTTACTAGGACTATAATGCCCATCAGGTCGAAATCTATTTCGACCTTCAGGTTCATTATAGTCCTAGTAACGCCCTTTGATACATAAATAGCTATTATTTATGGATAAAATGTTGTTAAGTTCTACTAAAATAGCTAAAGTTTAAAAATATAATTTTGCCACTAGCTTTTGTGTGTAATATTTTTAACGGTATAGAATAAATGACTTGTTTTTTAAATGCCCTGTATTTAAATTATTATTTATATTTGTTTTTGTATTATATCTTGCGTAAGCTTCCAATAACAAAGCTATTTATATTTATCATAAGTTTAATGATATGATATCAAGTATAAAGTAGGTCCAGTTGGTTGTCCAGTGTTCTGAGAGGAATACGAATTACTAACATAAGGTAGGAATCAACGACATTATACATGGTTATTTTTATGATGGTACTTTTCTTTTAACACTGTAGAACATACAAGGAAATAAATAAATTTTTCAAATAAAAACTATGTCCGCTTTCTTTCCAAGGATTTTTAAGTTTTAAGACAAAAATGCCTTTTTTATTGTAACTTTCTTTAACTAACTTCTTTTAACCATTACAATTCCTTGGAGCAGAAGCAGTGGCGTAGCTAGTATGGGGCTAGATGGGGCAGTGCCCTAGGGCCCCCGAGCTTAGGGGGCCCTTTGGAGTTTAAAAAAGGGTTATTCGGGGTAAGTACAGAAATAGTGAAAACAAATGAGAGTAATAAAAGGGAGGACCTTTTTTTTGCTCTTCAAATCTTTTGAGGTCTTGGTTAGTATGAATTTAAAAAATAGGAAAGTAAAAAGTACTGAGGACCTTTCTTTATTTTTTTTTGCTCTTGAAATTTTTAGGGGCCCAAATTTTTTTTGCCCCAGGGCTCCTGCTGCCCTATCTACGCCATTGAACAGAAGCCGTGGAATTTGAAGCCTGACATTATGGAAGAGAAGGAAGCCTCTTTGTAAGCAAAGGACCGTAAATAAAGCGAACAACTCTTTATTAAATGGAATCAAGAATGCTTAGTGTTGTGGGGGACGCCAGTCCTCAGATATAAGAACAATATTCCAAAGAGGGTCGAATTTGGAATACATACAATCCTTTACTCACCTTTACTTACAGAAGGGCTTTCCTTTCTTGCCCATCGTCGGGCTGTGGGGGATTTATCGCTTTTTTATAGGTACTTCCATGGCTTCTGCTCTGAAGAATTGTCCAGTATAGTTCCTCCACTCACGGTTCCCAACAGAGAAACTCGTGGTTCCGCGCGTATGCATCCCTATACTGTCCAACTGGACAGGCCCCGAACTTCCCACTTTGTTCGTTCTTTTATCCCTAGAGTTTCTAGATTGTGGAACCTGCTGCCCGCGGAGGTCTTTCCTTCCCCCCAAATCTTCAAGTATTTAAGTCCCGTGTCAACAAACTCCCTCTTACCTCGCTTAAGACACCCACGGTACATTAGTATTTAGGCTTTTAGCTTTCGTGGTTTGTCCAAAGATAAAAAAAAATACAAAGTGTACAAATTAGAAAAGGGAAAATACTATTTCGCTTTAAAGAGAAATCTAAGCTTTTTAAAGCTGCCGTGGCTATAAATACAATGTGTTTATGCCAGTTAAGGTTATTTTTAAATGTGACCCCCACAAGATTAAATGTATCTCTGCTCTGCAAAACTTGGCCGCTCATAAGTAAAGAATAAGTATTTGATTACTTTCTTCGCGACATGGAACATGATTGTGTTTTGGATGCATTAAATTGGACGAGAATTTTTGCCCTCCAATCCAATATTAGATTAAGGTCCTGTAAAAGAGATATCTGCATCGCCCAGCGTTTACTATCCAAGTCAGGCTTAGAGATTGGTTTGGGAACCTGAAAACTGGAGTGGAGGGTACTATCGTCGGCGAAACTATGAATGGAATTAGTTGTGGACGAGAGAAGGTCGTTAATGTAAAGAAGAAACAAAGTTGGTGCCAGTACTGAGCCCTGAGGCACCTCAGCATTTATTTGGTGAAAACTTGAGAAGCGGCTATCCACAATAACTGATATACTCCGATCAAAAAGAAATCTAGAAAATCATAGAAAGACCATAGGAGGAAAGTTTTTTAGAGGCGCGTTATGCCAAACCTGGTTAAAAGCTTTGGATATATCAAGAGCAACGATCTGGGATTCACCTAGAAACTCAAGAGACTTGTTTCAGGAAGGAAAAAAGACCTGTTGTAGATCTCTTGTGACAAAATCTATATTGCCAGTCATCAAAGACAAATTGTAGTTTCTCTAAAGACTCCCAGAACAATGCTTAATTTTTGGTCATCAGTTCGGACGCTGGCTTGGCTGAATTTATGAAGCGGCAAATTATACGTACTGTTTACGTGTGTACTTGATGGATACCCTCTTCATAAATTCCACGACCAAAAATTTAGCATTGTTCTGGGTGTCTATGGTGAAACTAAAATTGCCTTTGCTGTCATGCGTGAGTTTTTCTAAATACTTAAGGATCTGCGAATTAATATATTTCGCCATTACTTTTCTGATTTAACATAAAATTTACGCAAATAGCCTATTCGTTGTCGTTACATCGATTCATAAAATAAATTTCTTGTCCAGTTATCATTGTGTATATTATTTTTAATTAAACATTTTCAATATTAATTATTAATATTGAAAATGTTTACCAAACACACTGCTTATCTTATGGTATTAAAAAGATTTTTACTTTTACATATCTTTTTCCAATTTTTGTAATTATCCTCAAATACATTATGTTCGCGGGTCTAGTAATAAACTGATTCTGAACCAGAACCGAACTGGTTTAGAATTGTTTTAATGCGCAAGTCTAGTTATAGTCTAGTTTATTAGTTCGGAATTTTTATTTACCGCGAACGATTTCCTATACAGCTGAGGATGTATTCTAACCTAGCCTTTTGGTTATGATTTTTCATGGTTAAATTGGGTAACACACAAAAAAAAATTCAAACAAAAAGGTAAATTGTTATACCGTCGAAAGCCACTCGAGGTCTCTCCGCAGAAGACGAGGGATTCCCTGCCTCCTCTCGTTTTTAACATAAGTATGTGTATTTAACTAAAGATAAAATTCAAACAACAAGAAATGGTAAAATCTTGTAATATTGTCTATATTTTTTAATTAAATCTTTATTTATTTTATTGCATACATACATTCATACGGAATAAAATTAAAAATCCTTTGTTTATATACGCTCAGAAACACAAAAATATAAAAAAATATATTCAACAGGTATATTAACCCGCATAAAAAGTGACAGAAACAAATAAACTGTAATACAACGGATTATTTCTGTACCACAAAAACAGAAAACAGCTGACCTTGTCACACAACAACATGCGCATGAAATTCCGAACTGAACTTTTAGTTCTAACAAAAATCCCAGGACTGCTAATCAGGTTACGAACCGGTAACGAACTGATTCCATTGGAACCCGCGAACACAGAACTGTTACTAAAAATTCAGGATTTTACTAACCGCGAACGCTGCTTTTTTCACTGCGCATGCGAATAGTCCCAGAACCGGTTCAGAATCGAAGCCGCGAACAAAGCTTATGTTAAAAAATAATTCCGTTTTAAAGTTAATACTTTTAAAATTTGTTTTATTTTTCTTGTAGGTTTAAACATGGTTCTGGTTCTAAATGGTGTTTTGCAAGAAGAATGTCCACCAGATAGCAGAGCCCTCTATTTAAATCATCCAGTGTATAGAGATACCGCTGCTCAGTTATTGAGTGTTCCAAATAAAGTTATTGGTCCCGTTGGTTTACTTTATGTACTTCAGAGGGAATTAGCGGCAACCGTGCCTCATGACAGTAAGAATGTAGTCTTTAAAAAATACATGTTTTAAACTATTAAAACTTAATAAATAGGTAATTGATTATTAAAGCTAATTTTCTGATAAAAAATAAAGTGTCAGGAGAAGAAGGATTTATGTCAATGATGTTCTGTACAAAATGCTACCACATTATGGATGGTGGAGTGGAGGATAACCATCTGAATGTTTTAAAAAGTGTCCGTCGACAGGAGCAACTTAAGGTGGCGCCACAGTAGCCAGAGGAGATTTTTTAACTAATGAGCATGAATTATTGGAGTGAGATATAAAATGAAAAAGGACAGATAGATACAAAATAAAAAAGGAAAGAAATACCAAAATCCCTCCACTGGCTACTCTGGCGCCATCCCAATTTACTGCATTCCGATGGCCACTTTTTCAAATTGTCCTCCATAAAAAATGGTTAGTATCCCCTCCACCATCCATACCTTGGTCATAAAATATTGTTTCAAGTTTCATGAAAATATAGGAGCTCACTGTATGTATTTTATAGAGATACAGAATACGGTATACTCTATTTTTTGCAAGAGATAGTAATAAAAATGTCTCGGGACGATTAGAAGGTTGTAAACCATAGGCGCACCAGTCTCTGTGCAAAGAACAGGTAGAAATACACCGAATTGCGTTAAATAAGGATTATACATTTTATATATATTTTAGTATCTTTCCGCATGTGCAACTGAGTGGTTATAAATTGTTAGAGTATTGTTCAAAGTATTACAGTATTGTAAAAATGGCTTCTCCGCAGAAACGCGCCTGTCTCGGTCATTTAACTGAAAAGCAGATTGTTAAAAACGTATTCGATTATACAGGGTGCGGCAGAATGGACTCCCACATTTGGGTAGCAAATAAAAAGTCTACTATAAAATATGAAGCTAAACTTTTATTATTTTCAAAAGAGCACAGTTTAAGGTTTTTTTAAATATGTTTTCAAAATTATATCGTGTAAGTGACGGCCGTTAGCAGCAACACACATGCGAAGGCGTTCCTAGAAGTTCCGCATCACTTTTATCACCATGTCTTGAGAAATAGCAGCAGTTTCATCTCGGATCGCTGTCTTGATTTAGGAAAGTCAAGAACCAGTTGCCCTTAAGTTAGCAACCCATTTAAAAATTGTTTTTCGGTCTGGAACAGAGGCATTCGGAGGCAGGAAGCGCGTACAAAATACTCTTTTCGACGCGGTGACACATTCGTCATTTTTGAATAATAGCTCAATAACAAATCCACGTTGGTCACCAGACCAAGACATAGCGCCTAGTAACAAACCTTATCAATCGCCCAAGCGAATGTGACCATCCCCACCAATGTCCAACTCCCATTACCGATGTTCTAGCCTGATGAAATGTGGGAGTCCATTTTGCCGCACCCTGTATTAGAAATGATCAAAACTCTAATTTAAGTGTGGACGATTGTGTTTAAAAATGTGCGTTGATGACTGGGGTGGAAAAAGCGACAATTTACAGAATTTTTAAACAAGAAAAAGAGGGAGGTATAATTCCACCAAAAAGCGATGGGCACAAGTGAAAGGTGAAGTAGCCAGAAATAATACTACGTTTAAACTAGTAGATATAAAAACAACTATTTCAAATTGCCATATCTAATGCTTCCCCAGAAAACTGGAAAAAATGTGTCGAACATGTATTAAAAGTAGAAAATAAAATGTGGACTTTGGATATAATAGTAGATACAACTGTTGAACCTCTAATTATTATACAAGTAGACTCATATATGACTCAAGTAGTGATAGTATGTCAGATATGGAAGAATGTGAATAACTAGATGTAGATTATGTAGCATATTTAATTAGGTATAGATTATATTTTAAATAATTATTTTTTGACTATGTATTTTTAATGTGTATTATTAAAATGGTTATTTTTAACTATAATTATACCAATTGTACAATATTGATATACTATAAATTTTAAAATAATTTTTTACACATATAAAAGAAACAAGATTTTCATTTTACCTAAACTGTTTAAAAAGGGTAAGTTCCCAAAAATAAACTCAAGCGCACCGCCACTGTCAAGGTTTTTATCACATTATTCCCACGTAAATACAGGTAAACATCTGTTATTCCTTTGTATTTAACCCAAGAGGTTGACAAATATAAGAACGGAGTCTGCCGGCCTAAAATTATAATGCCTTATCAGTACATTACAGGTAGAATTGAAGAAAAATATTTATACTCGGACTAACACAGAAAGCGAATTGCCATAAAATTAAATGATTTATTACTCTCTCTTGCAACGAAACAGGGTATAGCTATAATAATCTATAATAGTGATTTCGTTGTCACCTAGTATTTAATATCTGTTGTCTATTGTTGAGTTATGAAGTTATTTAATTAAATAAATTTTTGTATGCCTTAACTCTTATATTTAGTATGAAATTTCTAAGCTAGATTTAAACTACTGTTTCAGAAAATGTCAGTATACTTGGATCTGATGATGTTACAACTTGCCTAATTGTAGTCGTTAGACATTCTGGTGAGTAAAATAAGCTTAAATTTAAAAAGGTAGAGCGTACCTAGAGGTTTGGGTGCGGGGAGCGGAAATCAAAGTAAAGGCCCTTATCTTTTATTTTTTGAAGCTTATTTTCAAGAAGCGAAAAAACGTCCTCACCCTCCAAATCGGGCCCCCTTCCAACACAGATATATTTTACCAACGTTGGAAAATTTTAAATTGTATTTGCTCTTTAAGACCTAAAATTAAAAACCAATTGCGAGCGAGCATACGTCTTATGGTCAATTTTTTCTGTATTTTTAGCCAATGAAATTATGTGTCAATCGGAAAGTGCCAACGTTCCCCAAATCCGACCACGACGGGGCAAAATTTACCCCTTTGGATTATCCCACCGGGTCAAAGAGTGCTATAATAGAGCCCTCTAAGACAAGCACGGAAAAGCCTGAATCCTACCAAACACTATTTTTTTAATTGACCGGAAAATTGAATTTTCCAATCAATTTTTAAGCGGAAAATGCTATTTTACAGGACTAATTTACTTTCCGGTCCCTAGTTTACTTTCCGGTCTCTCATTTACTTTCCGGTCCCTGATATCAAAAATCCTGTTAGCCATGACAAAAATTGTCAGAGTTCAATTGTTACTATTTGACAGTTCAAGATATTGTAAAGTAAAGAAAGCATCATTTTGCCAAAATGGAGTCAGACATGGAAAATCCAGATGAAATAATTGAAGCAGCGTCCTTATTGTCGTTTAAATATAACACTAAAAATTTACACAGTTTTTTTTCCGGTCAATTAAAAAAATTATGTACGATACTCGACCGGAAATAATTTTTACCAAAATACCATTTTCCGGTCTAGTAACGTTTTTAACTTCCTTCACAAATTTAATATTAAATACACCAA
>JACEGR010010534.1:0-18592 GCA_014170235.1 Listronotus bonariensis
TACCTACTTCAGGACATACAGGGGTGTATAAGACTTTTCGAGGATCGCAGAAAAATACTTTTGGCCGAAGATGCGCAATGATGTTGCCTGTTTTGTTAGGAATTGTAAAGTTTGTGCAGCGCATAAAGTCGATCCACAGGGTGTTAGAGATCAAATGATTTCTCATCCAAAACCGAGTCGTCCATGGGAGGTAGTATCCACAGATCTGGTAGGTCCTCTTCCAAGATCATTGAAGGGTAATACATTTGTATTAGTTGTCACGGACTACTTGACCAAGTTTTCACTTATTTTTCCACTGCGTCGTGCAACTACGAACGTGATTATCAACAGGATTGAAGAGAGTGTATTTTTGCTATTTGGCGTCCCACGCGTTCTAATTTGTGACAATGGACCACAGTACCGAAGCAGAGAGTTCACGAAATTTATTAGCTCCTATCAGTGCAACGTTAAATTTAATGCCAATTACCACCCTAGAGCAAACCCTACGGAACGACAAAACAGGACATTGAAAACTATGCTATCTATTTATGCACATGACAATCACAGAAAATGGGATAGCAAGCTGCAACAAATAGCGTGTGCTATACGCACCAGTTGTCAAGAAACAACTCGAGTGTCGCCGTACTTTGCAAATTTTGGACGTAACATGTGTCTCTCTGGAAAGGACTACCACAACAGTGCTCTTCTTGAAACAGAAGATGGCACGCAGTTACCTGCTGTCAGTAAAAATATGGCTTTTAAAGAACTATTTAAAGACGTTAAAGAGCGACTTGAGAAAGCTGGGGATAAGGGCGTCCATAAATATAACCTTCGAAAGAGAAACCAGGAATATGCCGTAGGTGATCGAGTTTGGCGTAGGAACTATGTACTTTCGGATGCATCTAAATATTTTTCTGGAAAACTAGCTCCAAAATTTGTGGGTCCGTTCATTATTTTTCGGCGTTTATCGCCTTGGGTATACGAACTAAAAGATTTAGATGGGAAGATTCAAACTGGTTCTTGGCATGCTAAGGATTTGAAATCCGCCCCTATTGTTCTCGACTAACATTATGGTCCCCATCTGGGCCTGGGGAATAAAAAGAATGTGTCCAGAGGTTTTGTTCTTTTTCCTGATCGTAAGAGGCGAGTAAATAAAAATTCAATCTGTCCGACCAATTAAACACCGTGTATAAGAAGAATGGTCTTAGGATATATATTTTTTTTTTTTTATTAGCATTTGATTGCAGGGATTTGTTGATAGGAGTTGCTTCCAGGGTTTGACTTTGTTGCTGACATTAGGTTGCGTGGATTTCTTTTGGTAGTTTTTACTCTGATTTAGCTCTCCTCAGTAAACATTTTATAAGCATCCTTTTTTGCCGGTCGTTGGTTGGTTTGGCAATAATTTTAATATTTTAATTTATAGGTACTTGATCTACTGGCATGTCTATTTTCTTATTTTTTTTTAATTTTCTTTAATCTCTATTTTTCTTGCATATGAACTTTTAGAAAATCTTTAAATAATTTCTTCTTAAAAGTCTAGGTTCTGAATTCGTGTTTGTGGAACTTGATTAACCTTAAGAGGTTAATCATCTTGAAGCAAGGGGGAAATGTAACGGTTAAAAATTGCACTTAATATCTATTCGGAACTGCCTCGTGCACAGTAGAATGAATTATGTTAAAATAAGATATATTTAAAAAAAAAAAAGAAAAGACAGTTACTTACTGAGATCTAGATATCATTTAAAGTCATAAATTATTATTTTCCTTCCAGTTTTAGCAATAAATTTCTGAAAAACAGGCATATTTTGAAAATAACATTGTTTACAAAAGCCGGTATAACCTCAAAATGTTTTCTCCTGATTCATATTTTTACAGTCTCATCGTAGTATACATTCTTCACAAATACATTAAATAGTCAAATTACTAAATTTTAACTTATTCTCAGGATTCATTTTAATTAGATTTTTAAATGATTTGTTTACTATTGAATTGATTGACATTTCCCCGTCCCTACGCTACAACTCGCTTTTACACATGAGACGTACGAACACCATACGCCCTACGCCTGATGCATTAAAAGTAATGTAACCTTTTACATGCAGGCGCAGCGCCTACGCATTAGAATACATAATTTTAAAGCACTTTTTGTCAGACATCTGGCGTTCGTACGTCTCATGTGTAACGGGACTTAGTCCTTGCTCTAAGTGACCGCTCTAAAATTGTAGTTTCAGTTTTTTTTAGTTCTACGCAAGTTAGTTTTTGTAGTTGTAGTTTAAATATACAGCAGAAAATTAACAGTTTGTTAGGTTCTTTTCGTAGAGAGAAATCAAAAGGAAAGAAAAGCGTAGGGACGGGTAAGGATAAGTAAGTGTTGACCGTAGCTGTAGGCTGATCTCTATCCCGAAATATGAAATCGTTTAAATGCATATAGGCTCATCTCTATCCCGAAAATGAAATCGTTTAAATGCATACCATTTTGATATATATATATATATATATATATATATATATATATATATATATATATATATATATATATATATATATAACGATTTCATTTTCGGGATAGAGATGAGCCTACAGCTACGGTCAACACTGAGGTCAGTACTAGTAGTTATTTACTTATAAATATAACTTATGAGAAATTATAAATTATTACGTTAATTAAATGCCAATATATAATAGTCTATGCATATTGTTCTTGCCATGGCACACTTCCATTGCTGATGAAGTAAGAAACATATTCTTCTCGAACTTGCTGAGCATTTACAGATGATCTTCTAGGTATTTGTTTAATGGTAATTAATAAAGTCTTAGCATCATATCCTTGCCTCCAGCTACCTGCTATAAGTTCTCCTTTGATTTCATTGTCAAATGTTTCTGGTGGTGTGTATAAATTTTCGAAGTATTATTCCTTCTTAAAAAATTGTGTAAATAAACAGCTGTCATAACGATATATTTGGTCTTTTCTGGCTGTATTAGTAAAGGCTTTCTAAGTATTCTAAACACAGCAGACATGATTCCGAATACATTTTCCACTACCCTACGAGCCCTACTAAGCCTGTAGTTAAAAATACGTTCTGGAGATCCTTTATGAAAAGTTCCTAAGAATGGTCTCATAAAATTAGGAGATAAGGCAAATGCCTTATCGCCAATACAAACAAAGGAAATTTTCTGCTCCCGTCCTGGTAATATCCCGTTTTCCGGTAGATTTAATTTCATACTTGTCAACTTCTTATACAATTTACTCTGTTTAAAAACTCCGCCGTCTGAAATTCGGCCTTGGAAACCAATATCAGCATAAATGAAGTTATAGTTTGCGTCAACTAAGGCTAACAACACAATACTGGGAAACGATTTATAATTATAGTAGTCACTACCACTATTAAACGGTGCCTGTAATAGGATATGCTTGCCATCGACCGCCCCAACCAATTTGGAAAATTCCATAATTCAACATATTTTTTTAAATTTCCAACCACTCTTTTTGTAAATGAGGTATCTAGAAATAATAAATATTTCATTACCTACTTTTATTTGCTGTTGCTTTAATCAATGCTTCGCATACTTCAGGTACAATAACAGAAATACAGAAATAAGCTGCTTAGAAATTTTGAACAAATACTGTAAACTTGTATATGAATCTCCAGTAGCTAAAAAGCGCAAAGTAACGTCTAGGCGTTCTTGTACACTGACACTTTTTCTTAATTTGGTATCTCTTTTACAAATTTTACGTCCAATAGCGTTAATCAAAAACTCGAAATCTTCAGATGACATTTGAATGAAATTCTGGAAATGGCCGCCCACTTCTTGTAATTTCAGATCAGTTAAGTAAGAAATAAAACTAATAATCTATTCATAATATTGATATTAAGTAAATAATAAATAACTTGCTTTTGCGGACATTTTTAACTTTCTTATACCCACTAGACAAAAAATAAATCTAAAGTTTAACATTAAAAATATTTAAAAAACATTTTCAATGACAATGGGGCAGCATTCATTTTCGTCTGTTTTATTTTAAAATACTTTTTGCGAAACTTTCGTTGGACTTTTGGTCTATTAGAGGTCTATTATAAAATTTAAAAAACGTTTCTGAAAATAAAGTCCAGCCCGCTGTCTTGTTTATTATTTCTATGTTGACCCCATTTCTTAAAGCGGCCGATGTGGATGCATGACGCACACTTTGTCCGGAGAATATGGTAGTGTCTATTCTACTAAGATTAAGATTTTTTTATTCCATCGGCTGATAGTTTGAGAAGAAGAGGGGCCACGTGGTTTTTTTAAAAGTTAAAATGAGAATCTTGTTTATTTCGAAAATTATCAATTTTGTTTAAGTAAGTAAGAATTGTTGATGCCACACATAACTTCGGTTTATTTGGATAATAAGGAAATATCAATATAGGCTGTGGCTTATTTGCAGCTGATGTTTTAATTTTTTCTGAAATTCGAATTTCAATTTTTTCGTTTGAATGTATTATATCTTTAATTTTAATTTTTGACAGAGTTTGTATTCCGACTAGCCGACGTGAGTGCCATCAAAACCACCATTTTATATGATAATTTTTCCAAGGTTAAATCTTCTAAAGGGTGCCACTCCTGGAGCAGTTTAAGTACAGGGTCTGGATTCCATGTTACTGAATATTTTGGTTTTGGTGGTCTTAAATTTGAAACCCCTTTTATAAACCTGTTAACAATAGTGTTGTCTTGTGTATTTGGTGCAAACAGAAAATTCAATGCCGATCTATATGAATTTAATACAGAGTAAAAAACCCCACTGTTAAAGATATTTTTAAGAAATTGTAAATATGTATCTAATTTATATACGAAAAAATCCAAATTGTTTGTTTTACAAAAATTCCAATATTTTTTAAAACATAAAGAATATTGCTTAAGGGTACCTTCTGTGATGGAAGCAATCATAGTTGAAATTGTTTCTGGTGGTACCCCTCTCTTTAGAAAAACTTTCCGTATAGTTTCCCGGCTACCAGGGAAAGACTTTTGTGTAACGGATGACGTTTCCTAAAAGGGGATATTAGTAATTTATTACTTGGTGAGAAAACAAGTGGTTCTTGTAATAACAGTTTTTTAAACAGGGGGTACCACGGCTGCGAGGGCCAATTTGGGACAACCACTATTCCTATAGCTTGTTCTTGTACAATTTTTTCTAGTACTCGTGTAATACACGAAAAAGGGGGAAAAGCGTAAAATAGTAGTTACCCCATTGCACTGTAAACGCATCAATTGCAAATAAATTTTTGCATTTGGTATTAATACGTGTTGCAAATAAGTCTATTTGAGGTTTCCCAAATGTTATTATTTCTTTAAAAGCCTGATTATTTAATTGATACTCAGTGTCAATTGTCAATCGATACCGAAGGAGATGCCCCATGAGCGTTAATGTTTATTGATAAGGCAATATAACTGGCATAAATCGTGATGTTTATATTTTCACACCAGCTCCAAAGTAAACGTGCGGCTTCGTTTAAGTTTGGATATTTGATACTTTCCGTTCGGTTTATACAAGATATGGCAGTTTGGTTATCACCAATTCTTAATAATATATTAATATCGCCTTTGTTTTTGTGAGCGATTTTAGTCCATAATATGCGGTTTTTATTTCCAAATAATTTATGTGCATATTTTTTTCCTGGTCATCCCAAAACTCATGAAAACTTTTTGCTTTACAAAAACACCCCAACCGGTTTTAGAGGCGTCTGAAGAAATCTCCATGGCAAAAGGTTGGGTTTTTATACTTTGACCTTTTCCGATCTTTTGTTGCCACCATGAAAATTTACTATTTAGTGATTTGGGAATATTCATTTTTTTATTGTAGTTTTTATAGTCGTTTTTAAGAGCCAAAAATTTAATTTTTTCGGGCGGTTTAATATGAAAAAACCCATATTTAGTGGTTGGACAGGCAGCTACCAACTTACCTATTAATTGGGCAAATTCTCGAATAGAACAAGTATTTTTCTTTTGAAAAAATCCATTTTGTTTTTAATCTCATTAATTTTTTCGTTAGGTAGTGACACTATCGTGTCTAGGGTGTTATACCTATAAAAACCCAAAAAGTTAAGCTTTGTTGAAGTTCTAAAATGCTTTTTTCGAAGTTAATGATAAAACCCAAATTTTGCAATAGGGTCATAATAATGTGTGTTTGTTTTTCACACTCCTGTTTTGTTTTTGATATCAACAAAATATCGTCAAGGTAAAAAACCAAAATAATATTCATTTTTCTTAAGCTAACAACAACTTCTTTCATTATTTTCGTAAATATAAATGGGGCTAAATTTAACCCAAATGGTAATGCGTTAAATTGATACAAAGAACCTTTAAATTTAAATCTAAAATACTTTCTGAATTTTTTTATTTTTTGTTAAATAATAGTTCTGGGATAAAAGTTTCAAAACTGTTCTGTGGTCCTCTAACTTAAAATGGGGAACAGTTATAAAATTATTAAGGTTTTTTAAAATTAAAATAAATCTGTGTTCACGGTTAGATTTTTTCTCAAGAAATATGAAGAGATAAACTGATTTTTAAGTGCTTTACATTTTGAAACTGCACCTATATTTAATATCAAGGAGTATTATTATCAAGAATTATTAGTATAATTGTGCAAAGTTGGCAAAGTATTACTCTAAATAAAACAAAAACACTTTGTTTCTTGTATATAACATTACTTATTATTAGTTAAGAGACCATTTGGCCAACCGGGCAAAAATTCAAAATAGCCCTGGGTAGAAAAATATTTGGTAGTTAGACTTAAAATTAAATTTTAATACTGAAATATTATACAGTTGGTACAAAAAGTCTTCATTCACAATTTCGAGCACCATTAACTTTGTATGTATTTTTTCAGAAAAATAAGTACCTATGTAACCAAATATATATATTTTTTATAAATTTAGATCTTTAGCTAAATATATAACAAAAAATATTTACAAAGTAAATGGTGCTTGAAATGGTGTATGAAGACTTTTTGTGCTGACAGTATGTACTGTATGTATGAGTAAAGGGATTAACATAAAGCTCTTTAAATGTATTACCTTTAAAGTAGAGCCTAAATTATCTCTAACATTAACATTTTTAATTGAATCTTATTCTACATAATATATGAATATTTATAACTAATATTTAGTTTCGATAGTGATTGCTCACAGTTTACTTAACTGTCAACTGAAAATGTCAGTGCATTTTTATACCTATATTAGAAATATGTTTAAATTTAATAGTTTGGAACACATTTCTTTTTGTACAAAGCATTAGTTTAGTTGTAAATATGCAAGTTTTGATTTTTAAAAGTTTAAAAATAAAGTATTTTTCGTAATGCAACGTGATATATCAGCCTGGTGATTATGTAGATTATTTTTTTGGTAGTGACCTAAGTTTGCAATAACTAAAAACTTTTTGTTACTGAAATATTTTAGGCAAAAAATATGACGACCTTAAAAACAAAACATTTTTATTACACGAGTATAATTTACATTTATTGAGGTATTTTGATCTATTGTGCCTCTATTTCTTAGATTTTTTTTCTGTTTTAAAGGTCATATTTAAGTTTTTCCAATATATTTGGCCCCCCAAAGCTTTTTTACATAGATTTCAATAGTGCTAGACAAACAAAAAGCGAATATGACAGCAGTTGTTTTTCTAAATTTTAAAAGCTCCAAATATTAGGATATGTGCTTTTTACCAATATATCAGAGGTTGTTTCTTTATAAGGATTACAACAATGTTGCCAGCACAAAATTCCGTAAATATTTACAAATGTTGTTTTTTCTGGAAACCCCCAAGTGTCCTGATATGTCACTAACCTTATGGTGTTTATTAAATATAGGAATAATCAATGAGTATTTAGGTAGTTAGTTAATTTTTTAATGCTACATAATATGCATGTTAAAGTCGATCTTACTATAATTTCCGTTTACTTCCCATATCCGTCATAGTTGCGTTCGCAAAAATATTATTACACGCAAATGCTCACATGTATTCCCTAAAACTGACGATTAGAAAGACGGAAGCTCTCGGTAACACGAGGTGTATGTGATGCGTATGGAAAGTAAACGTGACGTATAAGTTACCCTAATTTGGTAACTTCTTAACTCCAGAATTGATTAAAATCATTATAGCATCATCTACTAACTTAACACCTAACATAACATCGTTGGTCTGAAAGAACAACGACGCAACTGCAAAATTATACATTTTTTAGGAGACACGAAAAACGAATACCAGTTATTATAGTTTTATATGTAAACAAAGTTAGAAGTAGCATCTGGCAGCCATTAGTGATTCTGCGCTTACGTCGTTCTTTTACCATATGAAGGGATTAATTTGGAATCTTAATAGTCTAGTTCAGCGTTTCTTAACCCTTTTCAGTCCACGCACCCCTAGAAAGTCAAGGACCCCCTAAATAAAAAACCCCCAGGGGTCCGCGGACCACAGGTTAAAAAACGCTGGTCTAGTTAATTAAAATGTCATAATTTTGCAGTTGCGTCATTTTTCTTCTGGAACGGCGATATTATAACTATAAAGTTACAAACAATGAAGCATTTGAAATAATAGGCTAAACAAAAATTGTTATTATCTCCTGTAGCATTTTTGAGATATGATCTTTAAACTTCTGTATTTTCTCTTACACCCTTTTTCTAAAGGTATACTTGTTGTTAATTTTTCTTTCCTACCACATATTTTTAAATAAATATATATGAACAAAATAAATAGATCTTTTATTGAAAAAAAAACTCAGCTTTATTTAAATTAGGTCTATAGCAAGTTTTTATAAAACAAGTGCTTGATTTTAGCATAAGAATTTGTGATTTATGATTAATACATATTTTTCGTAATACCTTGTGTAAACCAAAAATAGTTTTTAAAATCAAAGGTACAGGGTGTCTCGTAATGGATTTTGAGGTTTTAAAGAAATAAAATGAACCTTCAAATCATTTGTAGAAAAATTTTAATATACTTATGAGATACGTTAAACATGCTTAACTAAAACATCATTTAAATACTGTTTGACTTCTGGGTAGCAGGCTGTTAGTCTACAGGGCAAGCTAAGGAAGGCTCGCTAGATGGTTTCTGGTACTGGATCGGTGTAATCGGTGTAGACTACACTCTTTAGTTATCCCCATAAAAAAAAATCTGAGTCAGGTCAAGGGATCGTGGAGAAACAAAATATCCTCATTTATGATAATAATCATGCCAGGAAACAGTTCAGTAACTCCGTTAATCGACATTGCTGCAGTATCTGCCGTGGCACCATTTTGTTGTTCGTAACTGAAATCCACATGTTCGCACTACCTGTCTGCACCATCACCGCCCTCTTACTGAGCGCAGTACCGGCGCCAGAACAATTTTAAATCTTAAATCCATTATAATTATAAGACACCCTGTACAACCATTATTGAATCATTCATTTAAAAAACAATGTAAATGAATAGTATAGAAATTTGACCCAAAGGGAAAATATTTTTTATCTAGAAAGTATGCATGAAAGAAAAGAAAATATAATCTTTAAAATGATAAGCACATTAATACAGTTTAATAATAAAAAGAACAAATAATAATTTAAATGCATATTAGAAAAAAAACAAAGAGTTGGCTTGAACAATGTTGTAACTCACAAATAGTATTTAATTGAGTAAATCATGGAATAATGTTGTATTGCATCTAAAGCAATGGTCTATTAGGATTTTTTTATATTTAAATATTCCACCATAAATAAAACACCTTACTTTATAATCTGGCCAATTTCCAAAAAGGCAAAATACACATATATGTATATTTTGGCCCCTCCTAAAAAAATTAAACAATGTAAGTTACAATATTGTTTGTGCTGTCTCTTCAATTTTAAACCTTTTTGACTTGGGTGGTTTTTAAAATGAATGACTTAATTAAAACAGTGGACTAAATTACACCTAAAAACTCAAACATAAATTGAGACCTAGACACCACACACTTAACGTCTCTTAAATCCATATTTTTTCCGCTCATAGAACAGATCAGTTTTTGAACTTCCCAAATTCACAATCTTCGGACAACCATCTCTGTCTTTCTCTTGAACTGTACATTCCTTACAATAATATGCATCCGAGACGCCTGGTCCTCCGCAAATAACGCATCTCCCTTGATAGGAGCCATAATTACATTCATCACAGATTCTAACTAAAGTACAGGGCCTGACATACGAGTCACAGATCACGCATTTTCCATCACATTTTTCGCACAGTCTTCCTATAGCTACACCGGGTTGTTTACGGCAAAATATAAGATCAGGATGATGTTTGGCCATGATGTTCTCTGAAAAAGGGTTTGAATCAATAAACTAGTTTTCAAATTTAAAAAAGCTTGCATGTCCCCAATCGTACCTTAATCTTTAATGATCTTAAGCCAATACTTTAATATAATTTGAAAACAAGCCAATAATAAAAATTTAACACAAATAGTAAAAAAAACAGGTGAAAAGAGGGTTATGTTTATCTGTCACTATGTTTGGCTGTTGCCAAATTGATCAGTTTTTTTTGGTTTTTTTTATTTAGAAATAACTTATTAAAGGCTTGAGCTTTAAGTCCCAAACCTAATCTTGTGTGTCATAAATATTTTTAATATTAAAATAAATTACGGCAATTTATTATTTAAAATGATATAGATTACAGGTATAAACAAATAGTTTAAATATTTGAAATAATTGAACTGGGTAAGGTTGGCAACGTATATGTTAGTTACACTGCCATCTTTTCATGACAATTCTAACTATGGTTGCAAAATAAAAGGTTTCGAAGGTTTAAATACCTGAGATGTCCCGAGATGTCCCTGGTAAATGGTAAATTTTTCAAAAAGATAAAAAGTAAGGATAATGTTTCTATATCGATACGTTATTGTGATGTATCGATAAAAATAATGTAAAAAATTATGTATACAGGGTGTTTCCTAACTACGGTACAAAACTTAAGGGAGTCCGGACTTGATTCCATTTTGAGATACAGGGCGACAAAGTTTTCCAAAGAAGTAGGTATCTTTTAAATACCTTAGGAACCCATTAACCGATTTAAATAAAATTTGAGACACCTATTTAATTTATTAGGGCGCTTTTAAAGCGGTGCCTTGATTAGTATTATTTGTTGGTGGTAGAAAAAAAAGAACGGCACTGACTTTTTAAGAAAATTTATATTTTTTTTGAATAAGCAATTAACAATTTAAGTTTTTGGTTTTTTCATCTGCCTTCGTTTTTGAGAAAAAGGAATCCACTCAGTCATTCTAAAAAGTAGCCCCAAAACAGCACAAAATATAGACAGATTCATACACAAGTGATATGCTCGCGATATTGTTTTTATTGACGAAATCAATACAAATTTGACTTTGAATTACTGAGCCTGATATAATTTCTCATTTTAATAATTCGTTTTATTGTTGCACGTTACCTCTGACACCGCTGGTGTAAGGACCAACATGTTACCAACTAACAGGTGTAAAAAATGTAGACATAAGCTTTAAGCAATTTTGACAATAATATTTTATTTGGTATACATTTTTTTATGAAAATAAGTAATCTACACCTATAGCTATTATCATGCAAACAGAGGTAAAAAAATGGCAGATATTTGCGCCATTTGAAGTCGTAATTCACAACAAACCGAATGACTGCTGGGTATCTTTCTTAGGTAAAGTATTTAATATCACTCCAATAATAGCCCATTATCAAGGACAAAAATGCATCAAACCTCTTCTTGCTATGGCTGGAAAGGATATCAGCCATTGGTTTGACGAGAAAACCGGAGATATTCAGCACCATATTCATCCAGAAACAGGAGTGAGGGTACCATATTGTCCGCATGGACCATTACCCGACGTTTCCGTTGAAGTTCCAGCTACAGCTTGGGAACCTTTAAATAGACCGCCATGGTGGAAAGATGAAACGTAAGTTACTCAATTGATGGATTAGGGACATTAAACAGTCAATGAGACAACAAGACTAGCAGGTTTTGTGTTAATAATTTAAATAAAATAAATAAATTAATAGAACATGTAAATTCCTCTTTATGCGGGAAACACCCAGATAATATTTTTATGTGAGCTGATTTAAAAATCTATGATATACAGTATGTCCACGGATGGACTTTACAATAGGACAAATGGACAAAAATGTTTAAATGTTTAAGAAAGTCGTATATGGCATCTATTTTTTTATTTATATAAAATTTCAGATATCTGATGCTTATTTATTCTAAAAATCTTTTTTATTTGTCATTTTGCTAAATTGTAAAAAAAGGCATATTTGTCTTGGTCTTTTTTCACATTTTTGTAGTTTTTGAAGCCCCTGTCCAAAAAAAACTCAACATAAATCTTATTTTTAAAAAGCAAAATCAGTTGTCATATATACGACTTTCCTAAACATTATAATTTTTATCCAAGTGTCCTATTGTAAAGTCCATCCGTGGACATAAGTTCTGAGGAAAAAAAATAGCTCGTTTGTTTTTTTTCTAATAGGTATCAAGTTGGGTTACTCAGCAAACGGATTCGTCCATTAAGAATTATTAACATGTTAACCTTATCTGAAGTTACTATCAACGTATGTTGTGAAGATACGTTTAACAGAATATTGGAAAGATATCTTCTTTTCAACAGTGATGCTGACAGTTATACTTGGAGGTATATTAATAAAACTTTCAACAATGACATAAATTTTCAATTTTACCTAAGGAATAAAGCGAAAGTAAATAAGATAATTTACTCAACTAGCACTACTGCCTGTAACGTTGATATTATCTCTTCACTTTATTAAAATACTGCGGCCCTTTTGTTTAAAAATGGGGCTTATTTATGTACTTATTTTATGACAAAAAGTTTAAATAAGCATAAATCCAAACAGATATTGTCTCCAAAATACAGGGCGACAAACTTAAAAAATAAAACGAATTTTTTAATTGTATGTTTTATATACAGGGTGATTCACGGTCGATGGTAGGTTAGACGTTTATGGAAAACGGAACGTAGAATTTTTCTGAAAATTTAGCATCGTACATATTCTAACCTGTTCTATCGATGTAAAATATTTTCAGCATTGCGACGTTGCCGCTTCTATCAAAAAGTCCTATAAACTTTATTTTTTAAATGGAACACCCCTATATTAACAAGTTTTTATATTCGCCTTTTAATTATAATACTTTTTTGTTAATATTGTCCTATACTTATCTCTATTGGTTTTCGAGATAAAAAATAATTTGTGTTAAATGTGGTCCAAAACATGGCCCTAATTAAACTTAAGTAAATTAGTGCTCTCAATTCATAAAAAGTTGAGGTTTTGGTGGTAGTTTAGACAGACACAATGTATTTAATTTACACCGAGAAATCGACTCCATATCATACTGGGCGTTCTGAAATTAGTATTATTTCCGTTATTCTTAAAAAGGTCAAATGATCATTTTTTCAAATGAAACCCCTGTATATTACTCAATAAAATAAAAGATGAGAAAGAACGCTTTAAGATGACATATCATGTTCCTATACCTAAATCATAAAGTTTCCTTAATAATGCCGCTTTTTTATAAAAAATATTTTTTAAAGAATTTAATTTTAAGTAACCATGGAAATATCAAGCTTCTGACAGTTTGGTGACTTTTATAAGTAACTTATAAACAGTAATTGACGGTGTTTAAAAATTTTTTTTAAATAAACGCAATTCAATCAAATAATCAATAAATATTCAAGCGAAGTTCTTATAAAATTATTTATTTTACACGCACAGTGTGATCAAATCATTGGCAGAAGTTGCAGAAAATTTAACCAAATGTATCCTAAATTAACACCAATGAATGAGAGGAAGTTTGTACGACTACAACATAATTTCATTAACTATGGGCCAAATTTAAAAGCGCCTCCAACATTAGCAAAACCTGTTCCTTTAAATGAATACAATATTGTTAACGTTTTGGCATATTTTTATGCATATCCAGAAACTTTAATTCGTAGTGCAGAAGAGGATTGAACTTCGTTTGACTAATCAATATTTGCGTTCATTTTGGAAGATTATTTTAAACACCGTCAATATCTGTTTATAAGTAACTTATAAAAGTTACCAAACTGTTATAAGCTTAATATTTCCATGGTTACTTAAAATTAAATTATTTAAAAAATATTTTTTTACAAAAACCGGCTTTATTAAGGAAACTTTATGATTTAGGTATAGGAACATGATATGTCATCTTAAAGCGTTCTTTCTCATCTTTTATTTTATTGAGTAATATACAGGGGTTTCATTTGAAAAAATGATCTTTTGACCTTTTTAAGAATAACGGAAATAATACTAATTTCAGAACGCCCTGTATGATATGGAGTCGATTTCTCAGTGTAAATTAAATACATTGTGTCTGTCTAAACTACCACCAAAACATCAACTTTTTATGAATTGAGAGTACCAATTTACTTAAGTTTAATTAGGGCCATGTTTTGGACCACATTTAACACAAATTATTTTTTATCTCGAAAACCAATAGAGATAGGTATAGGACAATATTAACAAAAAATTATTATAATTAAAAGGCGAATATAAAAACTTGTTAATATAGGGGGTGTTCCATTTAAAAAAATAAAGTTTATAGGACTTTTTGATAGAAGCGGCAACGTCGCAATGCTGAAAATATTTTAGATCGATAGAACAGGTTGGAATATGTACGATGCTAAATTTTCAGAAAAATTCTACGTTCCGTTTTCCATAAACGTCTAACCTACCATCGACCGTGAATCACCCTATGCTCGTATTTACTGAATGCGATTTCAGTAGGGGCATCAACGAGCTGGATTTAATCTCCTACCGCTGGACAACGGAAGAGCCTGTCTATCAATGAGGACGCTGCTGGTTTCCTACTGCTATTCACCACGACTCGACCACAGCCTCACTGGCCTTGTGAGTCCTGTAAGGCAGAGGCCAGAAACTTCGGTCTGGGGAGAGAGTCGTGAAGTTGGATAGCATAGAGAGAGCAGGACGTCTTCTTTTGCTTCTGTCTTTAAAGGGAGTAAAATATTTTTATTATATATATATATATATATATATATATATATATATATATATATATATATATATATATATATATATATATATATATATATATATATATATATATATATATAACAGATTTATTTATTCTTGGGTATAGGTTTATATATTAGTATATTAGTTAAACGCTTTTGATTTGACGTTTCGCCCCATATACTGGGCTTTTTCAAAAAATTTTTTTATTCAGTACTTTTAACCTAAAAACAGAAAAAACATGCTTACATTGTATACTAGTTGTTAAAATTTCATTAAAACACGAAAACACATAACTCTACAAAAACACTACTTAAATTATTCAAAAAATTTTTCCAAACAATTACGTAAATTTTTTTTATACAATAATAACAGAAAACAATAACATTTTTTATTTAAATAAAAATTATACGAACCTCGAAGAATCATTCTAATAATCTTACTGTTTAAAAATTGTTTGTTGCAGACAAGATGTGGAATGTATTATATTTTTTAATATAAATTTAATCCCTTAGTTTTTATATGTATAAGGCGGCCTATTGTTAGTTTTGGTAGTTTTTTAAGAGGAGTAATAAAAATTGTATATACATGGTGGTGTGTAAAAATTATATTATATAACAAGTTAAATAATTAAGTTATGATATATTTGACTGAGATTACTAATGTCTTGCTTATCGTTAACAGCATAAGGTTCTTTTTATATGTAAATCATTTCCTTTAATCAGAAGTTTTTGATGGTGAGGTTCTTTTGTCAGGATTTCGGTATTTTTAAAATTGAATTCATGGTTTAAATTACTTTCATGTTTGTGTAAGGCGGTAGAGGCATTTTTTGTATATTTGTGTCCATTGAGTCTATTATCGAGGTATTGAGTTGTTTTACCTATATATATTTTTGGACAGTTTAAACAAGAGGAATAGAGTAAACAACATTAGATTTTTTTTCTTGGGCACTTGGCTTTTAAGGGTGTAAATAAAGATGACAGAAGATTATGAGCCTTATGGCATACAGGAGTTATGTCATGTTTTGCTAGAATGTATTTTTATTTTCTCGGACAATTCAGGAGTAAGGCATTGCTTTATATATTTTTTGAATTGTCAATTACAGTATGTATTTTTGTTGTTTTTATTGTTATTATATAATTTAAAAGTGCGTTGATAATTCCATCGAGAAAAACTGTCCTTTAAGAAAATAACTTTCCGATAAAACAAATCAATAAAATTATCAAACAACGCACTTTTAAATTATGTAATAACAATAAAAACAACAAAAATACTACTGTAATTGACAATCCAAAAATATATAGCAATGCCTTACTCCTGAATTGTCCGAGAAAATAAAATACATTCTAGCAAAACTGACATAACTGTATGCCATAAGGCTCATAATCTTCTGTCATCTTTATTTACACCCTTAAAAGCCAAGTGTCCAAGCAAAATCTAATGTTGTTTACTCTATTCCTTGTTTAAACTTAAAAAATATATAGGTAAAACAACTCAATACCTCGATAATAGACTCAATGGACAAAATACAAAAATGCCTCTACCGCCTTACACAAACATGAAAGTAATTTAAACCATGAATTCAATTTTAAAAATACCGAAATCCTGACAAAAGAACCTCACCATCAAAAACTTCTGATTAAAGAAATGATTTACATAAAAAGAACCTTATGCTGTTAACGATAAGCAAGACATTAGTAATCTCAGTCAAATATATCATAACTTAATTATTTAACTTGTTATATAATATAATTTTTCACACCACCATGTATATACAATTTTTATTACTCCTCTTAAAAAACTACCAAAACTAACAATAGGCCGCCTTATACATATAAAAACTAAGGGATTAAATTTATATAAAAAAATAATACATTCCACATCTTGTCTGCAACAAACAATTTTTAAACAGTAAGATTATTAGAATGATTCTTCGAGGTTCGTATAATTTTTATTTAAATAAAAAATGTTATTGTTTTCTGTTATTATTGTATAAAAAAAATTACGTAATTGTTTGGAAAAATTTTTTGAATAATTTAAGTAGTGTTTTTGTGGAGTTATGTGTTTTCGTGTTTTAATGAAATTTTAACAACTAGTATACAATGTAAGCATGTTTTTTTCTGTTTTTTAGGTTAAAAGTACTGAATAAAAAAATTTTTTGAAAAAGCCCAGTATATGGGGCGAAACGTCAAATCGAAGCGTTTTACTTAATATACTAATATATAAACCTATACCCAAGAATACATAAATCTTAGTTATTGAAAATGGTTTAAGAAAAATAAAAGTTATATATATATATATATATATATATATTATTTTTAATTTTATATAAAACACAGTAATAAGGGTAAAGAATAATCATATTTTTAAGAGTAAGCTAATTAATGTTGTTTATGTTTTACTTAAAGCTTTTTATCAGGTTTAAATATCACGTACGATTGGGCAATACTTCTTACAGCCCAGTGTAGTATGTATGAGCAAACCACAGCAAATAATTCTTAACTTACCAACAATGTTACATTACATGTTTTAATATTTGACTTACCGACTTTATTAAATCGTGATTAATAAATATAAACCATGACAATGGTTTTTGCCATATTACTAAGAAAGTGTATAAATGCCAGATATATATTTTTTTTATATTTTTACTTTTCCAAGTATACCATTATAAATACTTTAAGCCAGGTATACATACATATATATATATATATATATATATATATATATATATATATATATATATATATATATATATATATATATATATATATACAGGGTGGCCCACCATATTCGACACGGTCTGTAGCTGGATAACCATGGGGTTTTAAAAAAGTAAATACTGAAACATATACAGGTCGGATAAGGCCACAGTATAAAATTATTTTACTCTATTCAGGATGTCTCAAAAAAGCGTGACGTATCAAAGTTATATTTTTAAAATGGAACACCCTATATTTTATGACGGTTTAAGATTCTACATAAAAAATAATTTAAGTTTGTTATTAGTACCAAGTGTCTAATTTTATTCGTTTTTGTGATATTTGATTTTTTTCAAAATGCAGGGTGCTATTAAATTAATTTTATTTTAACAATATAAACTCCTTAAACTTTTAAATTTGTTACAAGATTAGAAAAGTCTGCACAGGGTGATCAAAAATAATTTCAATTTTTTAGAAAGTCAAATTGCAATATCTCTCTTATTTTAAATGGAACACCCTGTATTTTTTACACAACATGATGACAAACCAAATGCTGTTTTTCTAGGATATTCTGAAAACCAAACAAACCAAATGCTCTTTCAAATGGTCTATAGGTTGCCTATACCTATCTTTTATACTTTTTAAGTAAATTCCGTTTTAACATATTTTTATTCCAAATGTCTATTTAAATGTAAGTAGGCTGTGATATAGCTATGCCTATTAAGCCGTTATTGCAAAATGTAAATTTGTTGGAAAAAAGCACAAAATTAAGTTAAGTTGCTTATAATGCTACTTCCAATAACACTTATTTCAGCTGAATGTGGTAATGATAAAACTTGTGTTTTTAAACAATCCTAATAACGCCTCTGGTCAGTTATGA
>JACEGR010010535.1:0-17500 GCA_014170235.1 Listronotus bonariensis
TGGGCAGAAGTTTATTTGTTTTCCGGGAGTTTAAATTTAAACAAAATACTATTTGGCTTTTCTCTAAAATAAAGATGTTTAATAAAGATTTTTTTAATACTATGAATATACTAACCAGAACTATTCTGCCCTTGCATAATATAATAAAAATTAAGATTAATTTAAAAAAATAAATGAATAAAATATTAAATAAAAAAATTATTATTTCATATTGTTTTTTATACTTACTTCTCTCCTTTCATCGCTATGAGCTTTTAATACTTTTAAAGTAATAAGTTCTACAAACTTCTCCCATGTGTCTTTCATATTTGGATTTTGAAAAATTGCTGTCAATATCTTGAGCACTATTACTTGACTTTGGAAATCATTTGACGCGAGGTGGTCGATAAAAATCCTTAATAATTTTCTAAAAATAATAAAAACAAAGTATTTGTTAAAATATATGCACGCCTAGCCACTTTAAAGGTACATAGGCAAGTTTTGCCAACCAACACTAGCAAGTAGTGATTCGGCGAAAAAAGCCTCAATGTAAATATTCCGGATAATATGATTAATCGTGCCCGTTTTGTTGTTGCTTAGGCAGTCTCCTATCCACACATTAGCAAAAATCCCGCATTGAGCCTTTTGAAGTGGTTAGAAGTATATATGTAATTATAAAAAGGTTTTATTTTATCAAGGACTGCATGATGATGGATGTCAAATTAAAAAAAAAGCATTGATATATCGATATTTGAGAGAGGAAAAAATATCGTTAAAATATCCTATATTACATAAATTTTTTTATTTTTGTTTCTTGAGAGGTAGCGGGTAAATTAATACTGCATAATAATAACCATTACCTTAATACTTAATTTTTTTTTACTGTGTACAGTAACAACATTATTGACATTTTTAAAAATTGAAGTAAAAAAATCGCTTTTTAATTTTGTCTCATTTACCACAAATATCGAGAATATTCAATATCAAAGAAGGTTATCGATATTTGATTTCCGATATATCGATATTTGAAAATCATCGATATATCGTTGCCATCCCTAATAAGGGGCCTAGTTTCAAAGTGTACAATTTGCACTTATACTTTTAAATACAACAGTATGATAAATCTCCCAATAGTTTTGTATTTTATTTTTTAGAGCTTAATTTTGAATAAATCACTCTTTAGGCCATGACTACATCCATAAAGAGTGGTCAAACATAATAAAAAATCCATATCATTCAATGTATAGGTTTTGCTCATACCTATGTATCTTAACCACAGTGGTTTTTAAAATTAAGTAAAAAAGCAACCACGTGTTTATTAGCAATTAGTGTTAACTGCTATATTTAAAATTTTAACTTATAATTTTCGTTCAACTTTAATATTTAGAAAATTGGTAGCAATAATAAATAAAAGGATCTTGAGTAAAAAATAAATAAATAAAAATTTCATTTTTTGCTGAAATACACCTTTAATGTAAGCAGTGTATTCTTGAAATTGATATAAAACCCATTTGATCTTTCAAAATATTCTCGATACAAAATTACTGCATTATTTTAAATTAACACTGCTTATAAAACAAAAAAGTATGGTTTCCGGTCTGATAACCATAATAATAAATCTCTTTATTCAGAAGAATTGTACAGTATAAATAACAGTGCACAATAAAATGAAATGGCGTCACAAAAGGCCCATAGTGTGCATAATGTAACAAACTATGGGAAAATACAGAAATAGGTATAAAATTTGAACACTCAGTTACATAAAAGAACATACGCTAAACATTTACCTAACAATTAAAACTTAATATTATTATTAGACATATTAAAATTAGTGGTTTAAAAATTCAGTTATAGTATACGGTTCTATATTTAAAATTTGATTAAAAACTTGTTTTTATACAATTTAAAACTGTGCAGAACTTTTATTTCATTAGGAAGCAGATTTAAAAATTTTATACACGAATATGTAGTGAATTTTTCCGTTGCGGTCAGTCTATGTTGTGGCAAAGAGTAGCCAGTAAACCGTGTTTGATGATCGTGCGTCATCTCATATTGCCTAAACTTATCTTTATTTTTAAACAAATATAACAAGTTAAGGCAGAATAAAAGCAAGATTCTCTTAAGGTAAAATACCATAAAAAATCTTAAATATGTTATAAATATACAGTGAACTCGCGGTAAACCTGTTTAGTCTGGCGCCCTCTGTAATCCAACACGCCTAGTACTGTAGATTAAACCTAAAAATTTTGGCAAATTTTCACTATACCCGTTTGAATAGGTTAAAACTTGCAGCGGCCACTACTATAGTGCTCGATGCGTATTGTTTTACGAATTTATCGGATTTCAAGGTATCCTAATAAAAAAAAGTCCAATAGTCCGACATAGCCCCGCAAAACTTTTGTCGGATACCGCGGTTCCACTGTATATATGTAGATAACTTACTTAAAATTGGCTATTACACTATGAATATGACCTTGCCTAATAAGATCAAGAACTTGGGATAACAGTCTTCTTTTTTCTGCAACTGGAGTTATGTGATCTATACAACATTTTTCTATAACATCTCTGACTATTGAATCCGAGTCTTTAATTTCTCCTAAAAAATAACAGCATTATTTACACCATGCCTTTTGAGGGTTTATTGGTAGTCTTTATAAGTAGAGTAATTTTTTCACAAGACTGCGATTAACCATGTGTTAAAATGTTTACTTAACAATGTGAATAAAAAGATTAAGGGCCTATATACGGTTAGAATTTTAGAATTTTCAAAAACAGAAAATTTCATTTCGTTCCGGTGAATAGTTTTGAAGTTACACGAAAATTTGAAAGGGCGTTTTAGAGTGCTTTTATGTGCTTTTCAAACTTTAAACGCATTTTTCTCAAAATGGTGTTTTCAAAACCGGTGACCAACATTACTCGAAAACGGCTTAACCGATTAGTCTTAAATTCTAACACTGGCTTCTTAAATATATTTTTAGTTATTAATTGAAGATTTTTCCCACTGATAAAATATTTATTTTTTTATTAACAATTTAAGGATAAAACTATGGTCAAAAATCGTTTTTTTTGTTTGAGAAACCGGCATATTGTCAAAAAACTTTTTTTGCTTATTCCTTCGATTAATTACTAGATTTAACATAACTTTAACGAAATCTGTTTGGTTTTTTAATTTCCGAGGATCCAGTTCAGATGATATATAAAGCAAAACGTCTTTTTTGAGAGGAGCTCCCGGAGATCAGCTATAGCTCCTTACCAAATAAATATTTTTACTAATACTAAGTCTTAAAATACAGTTAAAACATACCATAAAATGTGTACAAATATTTAGATTAATAAATTTAAAAGTTTTCTCAGAAAAAATTCCGGAAAATTCGTTTTTTTTCGGCCTTCTAACTGTATATAACCCCTTAAAGCCGTCCTCGCTGTAGACACACCTTTAACTTTGTGTTTCGAAATTTTAAAAATAGTTGGCTACTAAAGCTTATAACGCTTAAAATAAAAGATAAAATAAAAATGATGGCCAAAAAATAAAAAAATCGGTTGACAAATCTAAATGCATGTTCATGCAGTGAATAAATAGTGACAATGTAAATCTACGGTTGGATTTAAATTATTTTAAATAAAGCTAGAAATATTTGGAGTTTCTCGGATATCGACGGAAATATATGAAATTGTAGAGTTAGAGTTACTCTTAGCAAGCCCTTTTATTTGATACCGATATTGTAGGAGTGCATTCAAAGTAACTAGTCCGCCATCTTAGGTGGCGGTGTTCATGTGGCATACTATTAGATACCTAAATGCACAACTTTGTCCCAATTTACCATCTTCTCATTTTTTATAGTTTATAAGATTCCAATGATATAAGCAGAATTTAAAACGACTTACTCCACCTAAAATTTTGGAAAAGTAATTATTGGAAACCTTTCAATAATAATAAAGACTTATTTTTAATGCTGAAATAGCGTATGTTTCCAATCCTTTTGTTTTTAAGAAGTTTTCCATATTCAATCGATATAATTCATTTCCTAGTTGTTTTATGGAAACTTTTTTTGTCCCAATTTGCTTTTAGCATTATCAAGTGATCACTACTCGTTATATTTTTAAAATATTAAAGCAGGGGTAAAGGAAGTTAGTTAACACGGGACTTAAAAACTTGAAGATTCGGAGGGGACGGAAGACCTCCGCCGCGGGTAGCAGGTTCCACAATCTAGAAACTTTTTGAATAAAATCGCGAACAAAGTGAGAAGTTCAGGGTCTGTCTAGTTGGACCGTATAGGGATGCATACGTACGACACGACAAGTTCCTCTGTTTGGAGCTGCAAGTGGGGGAATTATACTGAACAATTCCTCGGAGCAGAAACCGTGGAAGTACCTATAAAAAGCGATGAATGCCCTACAGCCCAACGATGGGCAAGAGACGGAAGCCTATCTGCAAGCAAAAGATCGTTAATAAGGCGAACAGCATTTCTTTGAATGAAATCAAGAATGCTCAGTATTGTGGAGGACGCTATTCGCCAAATATGAGAACAATATTTCAGAGGGGGCCGGATTTGGGATACATACAAAGTGTATAAATTAGAAGGGGAAAATACTTTTTCGCTCGAAAGAGAAATTCAAGCTTTTTTGAAGCTGCCGTGGCTATATATATAATGTGTCTATGCCAGTTAAGGTCGTTCTCAAATGTGACGCCCACAAGATTAAATGTGTCTTTGCCCTGCAGAACTTGGCCGCTCATAAGTAAGGAATAAGTATTTGAAAACTTTAACCAGAACTAAAAGTTTTCTTTCCAATTACCTAAACTTCTACATCCATTAGAATCAGTCTCTGAAATACCATTTGCATTGGTATACGGTAATGATCGTGCTCCCGAACGAACATTAAAGTGTCTAATACCTAAATCCTCCATTTTTTCTTCTAAAATAGCTATGTCATTCTTAACATCATTTCCTGCAGACATCTGCGATATTCCTGAATCTTGTGAGGTAGTGTCTCTATCCCTATCCAATTTAGGCCCTAAAAATTTAAATTTGATACTAAAGAAAACAAATTTTATGATATTTTGATTTTGTTTTGTATTTAATTATATTATATTATATAGAGTGGTCCAGATCTTAACTAAGAAATTTTAACCTAGTTTGTCATAGGTATAAAGATATGTGGAGAAATGCTTTTATGAGATACAGGGTGTAAAAACTATAGAAAAAAAAGTTTATAATAAATTTATATTGCTTAAAATATTTCTATGAAATTTGGGACATAGTTTTTAAATACCAAGGAGCGCTTTTTGCATAAAATTATTATTTTTTATTCTACCAGTGGCGTCCGTACTGCATCAAGACTGAATATTTTTAGACAGTGGCGTACCATTTGTTGTTTAGAGTAAGTACCCGTATTTTCGATAATATCAAAACTTGTTATAAAAAAGATGTTAAGAATTAAAAATTCCTTCTAAATATGCAATTTTGTTTATTTATAAAAAAATATTTTTGAGTTTTTTTCTGCAAAGAGGCTAAAAATTAAGGTCTGTACATTAGTGCACTACATTCCATCATTATAAATGTCATAGGACAGTTTCAAATAAACTTTAAAGTTTTTTCGATTTTCGCAGAAAAAAAATTTGAAATGAACAAAATTGCATATTTTAACGTAATTTTAAATTCTAAACATCTTTTCTGTATAACAATTTGCGTTGTTAGCAAAAATAAGGTACTTTACTCTTAAGCAAAAATTAAATTACATTTTTGGCCAAACCCGTAGATGACTGACACAATTTGATGATTGTATTTTAGGTTTTGGACCATGCAAAACTTTTTTCGTAAAATTAATAATAAAAAAGATTCCCATATGACGCCAACTTATGTAGACATACTGTATATTTTTTATGAAAACATTTTTTAATAAAAAAAATTACGGTTAATATACCAAGGAATACTGTATTAAAACATGTAAATCATGATTACTTACTTGACTTACCTAAAGTTTCAAAACTATAATTTTGAATCTCCGCCGTAGTTCGCCGCAGACTCTTATACACCTCCTCCTGATCTCCAAATGGTGGCGTACCTGGAGATAAAGGTTTCGGACTGCCAGAAACTAGTGGACTGCCTGGCTCACTACTAGTTGAAGTCTTTCTCATATGATTATGAACTATGTTTGAAGCGATATCTTGTTGTTCCTAAAATTATTTTTAGCAGAATTTAAAAAAGTGCATACACAAAAATTGCCTCTAATAATAAAACCAGTTTACTAATTAAATAACTTAAAAGATATTTTTTTGGGGCTAGAACTATAAAATTCCAATGTTGTATTGTAGTTCCTGGGCCAGTAATTAAATAAACTTCATGATAAGAACACTTTTAAAGCCTTTTTGGGGTGGTTCCTTTTGACGACTCTACCACGAATATTTATATCTCCATATATAGAAGCCGCGCTTTAACCCATCCTGTCAATGTTAAATGTTTAGGGTGTCGGACTGGGCAAACGCGTCATTTTTTTGTCGGACAAGTTTACCACAATGTTTTAACTTGTAATACCACTAGTGCTAAATTTATTTCCGGAAATTTTTTCAAGGCCACGAATATTTTAAAAATTATCCCGAGCCGCAGGCGAGATTGAGTGGTATCCGTTTAAAAAATTTCACACCAAGTTTGTGTTAAATAATATTCTTTTAAATTATTATTTGTAACTTTTAAACGAGCTTTAAAATTTTACTATAAAATAAATATTTTCGTTTACCAATTGTAGTTGAAAATATATGTAATTTTAGAGCTTATTGTTAATTCTTTTATATTATACAAACCTTAGATTACTACAGTTGGTAAAAATAGTTTATTTTAATTTTTTAGACCCATACATTGCTTTCGTTTGCTCTTCACTTATGTCTAATACTTCAGTCTTATGATATTATTTTACTAACTGTAGTTGTATAAAATTGTCATTTAGGGTCTTAAAACTTTACATTATTTTATATTATGTTATGTCTACAACTGGTACAAAATAAAACATTTTTTATTATGTATGTGAATGACAGACATGACGTTAAAACAAATTCAATGATTATGTCAAAAAATTCTACTATAATTCGCTCCAGAGTACCCCAGGCAGAAGAAAAAAATTCCGATAAATACTTGTATTGTCATGGTAATGCAACCAAAACTACACATTTGATTGGTCAAAAAACAGTGGTGTGGAATTTTCTATGCAATTTTTAAACACTGTGCTAAAAATTGTAAGGGTTACCGTCACGAAATCCACTTAGTCCGATACCCGAAACATGTGTTGGAAGTTTTAGCTAAGAGCCTATTTGCGGACCATTTTTTACATAAACTTTTTTTTATTTTTATAAGAGCATTCTACAAACACCCTGTATATTTCTTATATTAAGAAATGATAATAGGTTTCAAGTAAAGAGTGCAGTTAGAAAGTAAAATATCATTCACTATTTCTTAACACACAATTAGGAAAAAAAACAGAAATTAAAATTATTTAATAAATATTTTTAAAGAATCTTTTATTTACCTTTATTTTCAAATGATGCGTTTGCACAGAAAATAAACTACTTGATTTAGTTTAATTATTAATAAAAAGATATACATACTACAGTGAGTGAAATAAAACAACATTTTTATGAATATTTATTAAAGAACTTTGTCAGGGCCCCGATTCTTGACGGCAATAGAATAGAACGCTTCCTGGGGAACGTTTCCCATTTTGCTTCTACTACCGTTAGTTTAAGACTGTGCTTCATTGAGACATAAAGAAACATACAGCTATTACCTATATTGCAAATTATAGACTAAAACATTTCATAAGCTTTTAAACATTATGTCTTTTTCGTTTTTAGAATTTTATCGTCGAGTTTAAACGGATTTTAACGATCTAAAACATTCCTGCCAATTCCTAAAGCGTCTTCTGCAATAAAATATACACTGTCCACGGATGGGGTTAACAAGAGGGAAAATGAACCAAAAATTTCATTTTCAAAAAAAAGTAATTCTTTATAAAAACTTGTAAAAAAAAATAGGGTTCACGAAGAGAAAATGTCGATTTTGTATACAGGGTTCGCAAAAACTTAAAAACATGATTTTTCTCCAAGAGTAAACTACCTTTATTTTTATTTTAGGCAAAATATCATTTAGAAAATTTATTTAGAATAGCATTTTGAATAACATTATTAATGTTACAGGGGTATTAAAAGTTTCATAAAACTGATTTTGAATTTATGAATAAATTAATTCTTTTAAATTTTATAATAAAAAGACTTAAAAACTTTTATATTGTGCTTTTCAAACACCTGCTTTCACCAAATTTCTACACAACACAATATTTTAGCTGTTTTCGTCAAATTATGGAGATCAATAAAATTTTGTATTATTGTTTTTATTAATTACCAACATCATTCTAGATAACTTTTCTTAATGACATTTTGCTTTATAACGAAAAATAAAGGTAGTTTAATTTTGGAGAAAAATCATGTTTTTTAAGTTTTTGCGTACACTGTATACAAAATCAACATTTTCTCTTTTAAAATCTCATTTTTTTACCAGCAAAAATTTTTATAAAGAATGACTTTTTTTAGAAAAATACAATTTTTGCTCCATTTGTCTTCTTATTAATCTCATCCGTGGACAGTCGGTATATAAAATAATAATATATGTAGTACAATAATCGAAGTATAAGTAAAAATTTAAAAAATAGGTAAAACCAAGCTAAAAACAATGGAAGTAAACAATTTAAAAAACTCCACATATAGCGGGTTTCCCGGCATCTTCAATATCTTCATTTGCTTGGTCCCACAATAAAATATCGTTCCAGTACATTTTTCCGTTAAATTTCTTCACGAAAAATAGTAAAATACTACAAAAATTATCACTACAATCCGCTAAAAGTATGTTATTGTGATTGGCTAAAGTCCCTTCTTCGTTGAAAATGTTAAGTTAGAACGCATATTCCCTGACGTTTCTCTTGCTAATTGGCAAGAGAACTATTGAGGAGCAGCTTTCTACTGCTTTTGGTAGAAAAGATTTCAAAAATACGGATTTTGTCGTTTTAGTAGAATCACGCCTACTTTCTCTTAGTTTTTCTATTCCATTGCCGTCAAGAATTGGGGCCCAGGTCCCTTTAAAAACTTAGTGAAAAAAATATTAGGTAATATTACCAACTTACCTTTGGAAGCTCAGTAAGCATAAGAGTAATAGCTGGAGTATTGCAATTCCACAATGCTACAATGCACACCTTTGCGGCATGTCTGATCTCCATGGATTTAGCGTCCTGAGAGAAAGCTATGAGCTTCTGCAACGCCTGCAGCGCATTGGCCGATGACGAAATCGCCGAAGCGGCGTCAGGGTGGTTACACAGTGAGGTTAAAAAGTTTAGAACAACAGTTTTTGATTTGACGTTTGGCGTTTGAGTAGCGTCCAATAAAAACCGATATACGTTTGCGATAAGCAGATGCACTGGAAAACTGTGTCTTATTAGTTCTAATGTATTGATTAATTTACTTGCTATAGAATTTAGGGTTTCTCCTCCAATTTTAAAAATACCCTTTGTAACAGGACGTATATCCAGTAACCAAGATCTTCCTTGTGCATTTTGATGACCTGTAAGGAAAAAATAAATACAGGGCGGCCGTCTATATTTCAACCCATTTTTATCGCAAATAACAATGAAACAAATAGTTATCAAGATGCGATCTTTACAGATAGACTAGATATTTTTAAAAGTTTGATTATTTATTTTATATTCGCCAAAAACAAAATTGACGATTGTGCGATATAAGGCGACTCTGCTATTTTAAATGTATGTCTTACTATACCGGTTGACAACGGGATCACTTTCCGGCTGCCATTTTTTTTATTTTTTTATCGATACGGACGAAACTGGGTAGGGTCATTAAACTAACGAAAAGTCATTTTTAGGTGTTTATGATAGGCTTTTACGACACTCGGTTTCACCGGAAATGACTGGAACTTTTGATTTTTAAATGAGACACCCAGAATATTTTTTGTTTTTCGTATTCTCCAGATCATTTTAGTCGGAATACAATATTTTAAAAATACATTTTGGTAATATTTTATTTTTTAATTAATTTTTAATCTAGAGTGTCATGATTATTCTAAAATCACTTCTCATACTTTACTTACTTTCAGAAAAATACGAAATCAATTTTATATTTTGAAACTTTTTTTTGCTAGAAGGCTCTATACTTTATTTTTTTAGTATTTTTACCCTAGTTTAAAAACTAAAATGGGACCATATCACTTTCATATTTCTAAATACGGTATTTTAAAGTCAATCCAACGATGTAAAACACTACGAAACTTTACCTAATTTTCTGTTAAAAAGAAACATTTATTATATATCTTTTTGATACTGAATGGCGTACATCGCAATTAATCGTAGTTGACAAAAAAAAGTTAAAAAAATAGTTTGTGTTTATGCATTTAATTTTTTATTGTTAATACCAAATTTAATCTAAAATTATTATTTTAACATCTTAGAAGATACCTGACTTTTTCATATTTTAATTACATTTTTATTGATTATCTCCCCAACAGACGCCCATAAACCGAAGTCATTATTGATTTTTTGGCTACTCGATAAGCAGATGTGATTTTAATAAAAAACTTGTTTTATAATTTCAAAAATAAAAATGTTTCCCATATGTGGCCGACCCTTTGGCGGGCACTGTATACAAGGTTACAAACAAAAAAATATGGCAACAAAGCAACAGGTTATTATCAATATTAACAAAAGTTTTGTAACGTATAGCTTTGTAACCTTTTTTTTGTAACCTTATGAAGAAAATTTTCATGCTCAAATAATACTCTTCATTGAGTGTTATTTCTTGAAATACCCATAACATTTTTTTAGGTAAAAGTTTAATTTTAAGAATGTAGCACAATATACATGGTGTTCCATTTAAAATACCAATAATATTTTTACGAAAACCCCATGATTACTTTATTTGTACTCGCGATCAAAGTGGGCCCAAATAAAGAAGGCCGTCTTAACCAAAGTATATCAGGAAATAATGATGGTAATAAAATGGTACCTTTAAAATGAATATTTTTAAGTAAAATAAAAATTATTGGAATTAAAACTACACTTTTGATGAATGTATTAAACAAGGGTAAAATTTACTATTATTCTCTCTCCTATATCATAAAACAGGTATATGTAATAAGATTTAAAGGATTAATGAAAATGATAACCCTTATTTAAAGAATTTTTTGTTAATTTGTGCTATTTAGATTATTAAACACATTTTTAATTAAAAAAACTTTTTAAAGTTAAAAATATTAACCTTTCAAATCGGTTCTTACGTTTCTAATAATTGTAAAACTTACCTCATGAAGAGTATCTAAAAATACGCCCCAGCCTTTCGTATGCGAGTCCATGAACATCTTTGTAAATATTTCGGTAAGATGTTTTAGCTCACCATTTGTCAGCCGGATTTCTTGACTAAGGTACGCGTGAAGCGACATCAAACCGTCTCGTCGTTCCTGCCAGTTTGTACTTGCACATAAAGCAATTATTTCATTTATGTCCTAATGAATAAAAATATAATTAGGTATTAACGTCACGGTTACAATTTCATTCTTATATTTTTATCACAAATATAGGTCGTTAGCACCTAAATTTAGAAAAGAAATATATTAACCAGTCTAGGCCACAATATTAAATAAATAAGTGGATGACTAAACGAAATACAATCTTAGTGAGGTTATAAAAATGTTTAGCACAAAAAGCAAGGCAAAATAATAAACCATTAGGGTATTCCAACGTAGGATAACTATTTAGAAGCATGCATTTTATACTATGTTAAAAGACATACAGTAGGGCTAAAAAATTTTGTGTTTTTTTTAAATATAAAAAAATATAAGGTGACACAAACAAAATATTGTAAAGGTTTGACCTCTTAATATTTGTATTAAGAGGTCTATCCCCTTTAATTAAGATTTTTTGCTTTAACTTTCGCGTTAAAGCTGCCACAAAAATGTATTAGAATAAATACCCCTAAGGAATAAAATTGCCTACAAAAAACGTCTTTTGAAAATTTTCGCCAGACAAGCCGTTTTCGCATAATTAACATTGATATATTTTTAGATTTACCTTTTTTATTTTGCAAGTTAGTATCTAACAAAAAACAAATAAACATATAGGAAGGAACAACATAGATTCTTAATTGCACTACAAAAAAGGTCTTTTAGGTCTCTTCAAAGTCGGTCCATATAAGGTCACGACATTCGGCCATATTGCTTTGACGTGTTATCACGTCACATCTCCCATTTTTCGGCCATGTTGTGCAGTGCCGGAGATATACAGTTTATTGTATTATTAGAACAACCATTAACACAACAGTTTTTAATTATTAATAAGTTGTAAATTCTTTTACTTTAAATAAAAAACATTTGGAATTACATCTTTCAACAAATATCACTTCCAAAACAATGCAAAATGAAATGCGCAAATTCTAGACGCCACTGGATTGATCATCAGCTTTGATTTTACCCAGTCTTGCCAACTTTTCTCCGTGGTGTGCCCTTCCTTGCGTCCCCGACCTCGAACCGCCTAAAAGTTGAGGATATGTCGCAACCTTATAAATATAAAGTAACCTTGGGTCTCTTAATGTTTTTAATTAAAAATGATTCTTTCAAAAGTTATTCACAATTTAGGTTAAAGAAAAATAAATTATTGTTTTCTTCGTTGTTGAACTATTTTTTTCACTAAGTGGAATAAACTGATAAATTACATCAAGCACAAATAAAAAATCTAAATTAAAGGAGCTAGACCTCTAAATATTAATATTAGAGGAAAAGCCGATATTTTCTTTTTGTCACCTCAAACAATATTTCGATATATACGCACCATATGGAAAATTTTTAATAATAAAGCAAAATTCACATTTTTTGACATACCTCGTATACCACTGCAAAAATTAATATCTGATGACTGCATTTTAGGTTTTAGACCATGCAGAATTTTTTTCGTAAAATTAATAATAAAAACACGCTGGAGTAAAAAAAAACTATTTTTTGGTCAAGTCTACTATACAGTGTGTCCTTGGATGGATGTTACGAGAGGACAAATGAACAAAAAATTTTTGAGTTTTGAAACAAAGTTTTGGAAAAACTGTTCGTATGGTCGAAAACTAAGAAATACAGAATTTTACTCCGATTGTAGAGGGCGAGGTAGAATTAAAAATATTATAAGTGCCCAAAAGTTAGCTATTTTTTTAGGGGAACAAAATTGTTTAATTTTAATTAATGTTGTAGAAACATTTATATTAAGCATTTTTACCTAAATAATGGGTAAAAGAAAGCAAAATTTAATGACCTTAAATACATATTTTTTAAAATTGCTGCCTTAAGCCAAGTATTTTAAAAAGTATTAATGTCAAATGTGCAATTAGATTTCCCAAAAGGACGTTTAAAAATTCCAAAATTTGTCTTCTTGTAACACCTACCCTGAGACACAATACCAGAAGTATATTGCCAAAAATGTTTGTTTTATAAATGCTGTATTATGCACTATCTATGAAATACTAATTATGCAACCAAAAAATACTCCTAGATTTATGAAGTTTTGAACATGCGTTATTTAATTATACATTATTTGGCAAAATAAAAATATGTTTTTGGTACAATGCACATACGTAAATAAAAGGTGTAAGTGTAAAGTGTATACTGTTGCAGAAGTTTATAAGTATATAGAGGAATGTTTGAAATATGGTAATAGCAGTTTTGTTGTCTATAGCAATTTAAACAAAATCAAATGGAAAAAAGCTTGAGAGTAATCGTAAAAAGGCATATATCCCAAAAATGTTATTGATGTTACTTACTCTACAGGGTTCCCACAAGTCCCTGCTAGCTAGTCTTTGCTGCGACCCACTCCACGAATATGACTGAGATGAGGAAAAATGAAAAACGTGGTAAATTAACAGGTAGAGAAAACAATCTTTTTATTCAATATCTCTATTCTATTTTATTAGATAAGTAAGTTTTAGTTACTGTAACCTTTTAAAGCTAAGACCTAAACTGAAATCGTAGTTTAAGCAATAATATTAGACACAAGAAAATATTTAATTATTTATGTTGCGTAATATAATGCATGTTATCAATTAAATAAAGAAAACTCTTTGAAAACATCCGTCTTCCTAGATTTTTTAAACATTTTCACTCAAACAAGAGAAAAATCATAATCTGGCACACTATGTGTTTATGGACTAGGGTGATTCATTTCCGCAAAGTTTTTCTTTTTTTTTGGTGCTCAAGCAAAATTTCAATTTACATGTAAAAAAAACACCTTAAGCTCTTTATATACAGCTCGCCAAAATTACCGTATATGCTCGATTTTCTTTATAAGCTTCAATACAAAAATGCTTTAATTTAAATGGATATAGCTCTTTTAATAATTAAATTATCAAGACATTTAAAAAAGAAAATGTTAAAGTAAGTTGAAGCTATAACTTTGGCGTAACCGTTGTTATTTACTGTTAACAATACATTCTACAGGGTCATTAAAAGTTTTTGGCAAAAATAAATAATTTTATTCTCTCTGTATGATGGCTGTTAAAAGATAGTAATCTTATTTGCGAATTAATTATACCCTTATTTATTTCTGATGTTTTATCATCACAATTTAGACTACTCTCTTTTAACAGCACATCATACAGAGAGATTAATCTATTTTTTTAAATAACTTTTTATCACCCTGTAAGATGTATTGTTAACAGTAAATACAATTACGCTACAGCTTTACCTTTCTTTAAAATTTTTAATTTTTAATTGGCTTAATAACCTAATTATTAAAGAGATATGGGCTATTTAAATTAAAGCAATTTTGTATTAAAGCTTATGGAAAAAATTCAGCATATGCAATAATTATGGCGGAGTGTGTATTAATTTTAAGTACTTACTATTAAAAACGAATGTGAAAAGTTTTTTTTAATTTCTAATGCTTAGCTACTTTTTACTTTAAGCCGCGTACAGATCTGCACACGCATACGCTGAGTAACTACACACACGCATGTGTGCTCAAGCCGTGCGCGCTCAGATCATTCGTCGGAAATTTTTATTGCTACGTATGCGTGCTGGTTTACGGCGCTCCAACAAGAGCGCCGAAAGGATGCACGCATGCATTTCAATAAAAATTTAGTGTTTATGATGTCTGAAGAGCAGGAAGAGCTGGTTATGATAGTCTTCTTAGATTTACTTCTTTGGGCTCCAACTGTTCATCTTCTTTTTTTAAAACTGTTTTTTTTTCCATATTTAAATTTTTTAAATCATTCCCCACGCATCGTTTTTCTTAGTTTTTGAGAAAAAAATTGGTGTCTTGTATCCCATAATATGGGATATTTTTCATACTGGTCAATAAGCGCCAGGCAATCTTCATTGGACCACTCCATTTTAATCAATAAACAAAAACTTTTACTACAAAAATCCCGAGAATACAACAACAGGCGATTGTTTCTGTCCAAACTGAGCACGAACGCATACGCACGTTTCTTTGAAGCGTTTGAAAAACCGACACCAGGCTGCCTCGCGACGGGCGCGCTCAAGTTATTCGCGAGAAGCAACGCATGCGGCGAGAAGCCACGAGAGCAACGTCTACATTTGCACACGCATGTGTATGTGTCTTCGCTCAACGTATGCGTGTGCAGATCTGTACGCGGCTTATAGACCTTATGGCATATATTACGCTTTTTGAAACTTATTTAATGCTATTTTGTGTAACTAACCAGAACTAGTCCGCCGGTAGAAGTCGTCAAAATACAATTTTTAGAATATTTTTTTGTTTTTATTTTTTTGAGCAAAAGCAAAAAATAAGGGTAATAAATGGGTTGACTCATAAAAAAGTGTGCTGTATGATGAACTTACAGCTATTTTTACGGCTCAAAACGTAAGAAATTGATTATATAACTAATCATGCAATTAAAACTTAACTTTTTGTTGATTACTTACATTTTTCCCTACATAAAGGTACTCGCACACATGTACACTTTAAGTGGCGCAACTTTTTATAGCTTGATAATTAATGAACTTTATGTTACACAAGCATGCTTGGGTAACATAAAGTTTATTTATTATCCTGCTATAAAAAGTTGCGCCCTAAAGTGTATATGTGTGCGAGTACCTATACATACACACGGAGTAAATATAATTTTCGAGTAACACAAAAACTAAAGCAATTTCAAAGAGCGTAAAATATGCCATAAGGTCCATCAAAACGATTCACAATATAGTTAAAAAGTGGCTATGCATAAAAATTAAAAAAAAATGTGCATATGAAATGGGAAAATTTCAAGTTTAAATGGTAAGTATTTAAAATAAATATTAAGAGCTGGAACTTGATGAGATTTTTTAATTCTACATGTAGGTTAAAATTTTCTTGAGCACTGAAAAAAAGAAACATTTGGGCGGAAATGGCATGGCAAATTAATTTTGCAAAAAAAAACGATATTTAAGAACAAAAAAATATAATGAACTACATAAAGCCGTTGTAAAATATATTTATTAAGCAATCGGCCGCAAAAGCATGACAAACATGCTTATACAACACCAAAAAGCTATATTAGAAAGAATTTTATTTACAATTAAGAGTAATAAATAAAAACTGGAAACAATAAAAAGATAATAATTATTAAATATTGCTTAAATTTTCTTATAAATTTTACGATCTCATGCAAAATGTTTAGATGGTTTAGATATATTAATACAGATTATGTCTTATTTACCTAATTCTGTTAACAAAAATACTTTAAATTTTGCCCTAATGTTTAAGAAGCTTGTTAATAGCAACTAAAAACTGTTTAAAATTTTAAACGTTAAAATATTGTTAATTCATAAATTAAAAAATAAGATCATAAGAAACAAGTTTAAGCACCCACGGTACGTTAGTATTTAGGCTTTTAGCCTTCGTGGATTGTCCAAAGATAAAAATAAAGATACACGCTATTGAAAAATATCAATTATAATATCGCATCTTAGTAATCTGAATTAATGACTTTACCACCTATTTTTCTTAATTATTCATATTTAAAAAGCGGATAGACAAAGAGTTGTAAAGTACAAGTTTATACCCTTTAATGATACTCTTTTAACCTTAATTTTGTAAATAAAAATCTCTTTAATGTAAAAAGTAAAATAGGTAATACTTACATCAGAAGTTCTCTTAAAGAATCATACGATCTTTCTGAACAAATACTGGATGTTTCTGATTCATCAGAATGGTTATCTACAGACCTCATTGATTTTCTTGGGCTACGATATTGACTTTCGGTGGAATCATTCTAAAAAATAAACAGATATGATGCATACAATATTTACAATATTAGAGATTTTTTAATAAATCCTTAATAACTTTTGGGGCGCAAATATCACATTTAAATTAACAAATTTATTATTTCTATTGCTCTGCATTTTTCTACATCGGTCAGCTTCACTTTGTATTGACGCAGTTTGGATTGCTATGGTTACACTTTCTAACACAGGTGTCACTAACACAGTTAAAAGTAATA